>OMLM01014680.1:60440-96351 GCA_900302695.1 Helostoma temminkii
AAGACGCAGCTCTCCAACTGGAGGCAACGTTATCCCTTCTAAAAATGTTTCTTTACTGATATCTAATACATGAATTATAGTAAAATAAAATATTCTTGCTTTGCTTTCCATTTGGGTTGTCTTTATCATCAACACCACTGTGCTCCAATTTGTATTAACTTTAACGCTAAGCTTTAACGCTTCTGTCCATTCTAACCTCACATTTTCAAAAGATTTAACACAATGACAGAAACACAGGATTACTGTCCAAAATTACATGTTTGGCTTAATGTCGGTGAATAAAAATCTAAACTTCCTTTCAAACAACAAGGCCTGTGGTCAAACTTGTCATTGCACAGTGGACAACAAAATATGAAATGCAGCTTTCAATATAAACAGTTTCCTTATGTTGAAACTTTACTTATTTATAGAATGAAAAAAAAAAATTACGTAAACATGTCCGAGGGTGAATTATATAAATTTCCCCCTAAGTGATTTTACTAGAGATAACAAACCCTGCTGCACTCTGCTACTCTGCTTTTATTATTATTATTATTTTTATTATTTTATTTTTAAGATGGACTGATAAATACTTTGAGTGAATTCACTAAGAAAGTTTTCTTCATACTTTTTGCAGCATTCTTGTGTGCAGATCTGTCTTTGACTGTGGACTGTTTGTGAAACGCAAGACCTACAGTAAGCGTCTAGACTAGACAAATTTGGACACTCTATAGTTATACCATTTGCACTATATTCTTTCTTCAATTTCAAAGTCAGAAAGACATGGGAATATGTTTTATTGTATTTTATTGCATCACATCACATTATTTTTTCCACCCTGTCAAAATGCTGAATGTTTGACTCCACCACACGTGCAAACCCTTGTTCCTAGCTATTAGCCTCTCTCTCTCATGGCCTCTTACTCTCATTATGTGTCTTTGCTGTCTTTGATCAATGCTTGCTAATAGGAACACAAAGGTGGCATGTTTTATACATGAATTAAGACGGATTTCTGATTAAAGACTTTTGTGCAGGGGGTTGTGTATAGGTGCACGAGAAATTCAGAATTATGCAAGTAGTTTCTATCAGCTGCGAAAAGATTATTTTCTTTTGCTGACCCGGTTAATTCAATGAACCTGGGGGTCCTTGGATGATTTTTCAAAAGAATGTAAAAAATATGTGAAACCAGTGGGAAAGTGTTAACTCATTTGCAAGGGAAAATTCTGCTGTGCTAAAAAGGTTATGATTAATATCAGGTCAATCCTGGTTTCATTCAGCATGTTATATAGAGAAAAACTGTATTATGAGGGGACTTTATAATAACTATGCAAAAGTTATTCCAACTGAGAAGTAAGTATTTACACAACTCTCTTCGAAAAGTTGTTTTTCCATGATGTGTCACTGCTTACTGTATGATTTTATTGATTTATATATATGTATGTTATATGTACATTTTTATATATAACCATCTATTTTTATGTTATGGATATTAACGCGTCATAAAATCCATTGTGTTGTTTTTTATTATTTTATCTACTCTATAGATATATTAAAAATATGTATATGAAACAAATTTTCCCTTCTTTGGCATTAAGTAAATCCCAGTACTATCCAGTTAATTTTATATAGGAGTATCCAACATTAGTTGGCATAACATGTTTCAGATAATAAAAATGTTCCGTTCTAATGAACATTAGTGCTAAAACAGCAGTGAACAGTATGTGCCAAAAGTTTCCTTTAACAAGACTTTAAACAAACCATCAATGTGGCTGTTGTTGGGACCACAGACCATGTGCCTGGACTGAACAAAGTATCGTGAATCGTGGCCTAAACAGCACCACCCCTAAAGGTAAAGGGGATTACTGCCATTGGACGAGATGCGATGGGCCACAATGACGTCATGTCTGAAGACGGGGACATGTCCCCAGGCGCTGCCCGCTGCGGATCAGCTGCTGACAGCTAGAATGTGTTTTCATTTTTATTTTTCTTTTAATTTTTTTCTTTTGTGCACACCTTTTCCCATTTTGTTTCTATCCACAAAGACACAAGATCGACGCTGGATCGTTAATCAGCTGTGAAACTCATCAGGAGCAGGATCAGACATTTTCCCTCTTCTCCATACAACTTATGAACATTAAGAGACAAAACTTGTGTGATGCAGACAACAAAGATTACGGATACAGGTTGCTACATAGCTCAACCACACTACCAAGTAGAGTTAATTTTTGTTGATTGTTTAATTTTTATCTTGTGAGTGTTGTGAGCTCAAAATCCTCTGTTCCAGTTTTCTTTCTTTCTTCCTCTGCCATTACCTCTCCAACTTTTCTTTGTCTCCAGTGGGTGTGGGTGTGTATCGCTCTTCTCATCTTGATGCATGCTCAATCCCCCCGTGCTCAATGTGCAAGACTGGCACTCTGCAACACTCTTGAGTTCGAGACCTGCATGAGGTTAGGCATGAAAAATACTTTGGTTAGCGGTAAAGACAGATCATGTTTGTGTTTACATTTTAATGCAGACGTCTGTTACATTTTCCGCTAATACCCTTCCCACAATCTTTCAATGACCCTAACCCAGTGCTGTTCAGTGCCTGAACCCAACCATAAAACATGTTAATACAGTTGGAGTCATATATCAGGTGGTCAGATATTTTAGTGGAAGCGAAAACCAGATGTAGATTGGATAATTTGGTTGACAAAAATCTATTGCCTTTGGACATTTAATTGATATGTTAAGTATGGACATATTTGGGTCTTGTCATTGATGTTAATTGTAAACATATGGTCCTTATGTGACAGAAAACATAATGCAATTGCAATTACATTTCTCGGGTAAACGTAATCGGGATTGCAGTTTAGTTGTATAGGAACATAATTTTTGGGAGACAGGGTTGCACCAGGCACACACACCAAATGACTTTACATAGTAGTGACACTGCATTATCTACAAGTCTCTCCCTTTTCACTTTACATTATATAACCACAAGGCCACGCCCTCTATGGTCATTGATCTACCACTCTCGTGTTTTAATAGCTAGAATTTAAGCAGTGGTATCAAACATGTCCAGCTGTTTTCATACTGCAGCTCACTGTCTTCACTAGAAGCATCCCTGAACACTAATGTAATGAATTCCACACTTTGCAACTGAGTGCTGGTGAGTGATTCTTTGAAGTTCTGTTGCAAAAACAGTACAGTCTCCATTTGATTGTGTGAAATGTGCTGTGCTTGCATCTGTTTTAGTCTTTTAGATGAAGGCTGGGGCACCATTGTTGACCTGTAGTCTCTCTCATCTTTGTTTCTCATCTTTGAGATTGTTGTTAATTATGAAATTTTACCTGATAAGCAAAACTCTAGATTTTTCTAGATATGGAAACCAGAACGTTGCTACTAGCATTGGATTTCTCACTCAAGTTGAGAAGTGTTTTAGCCTTGTTTCAAATTCAATCACAGAGCTTATCAGGAGACAATAGAGTTAACAGAAAGTTAATACTCCATGCCTCCGAAATAAACAGAATATACTTAGTGTACTATATATTTAAACACATCTCAGAATACAGTCCTCACTACATTATTGCCATAGATCAGGGGTTGTTCACCCTTGTCCTCAAGAGCCACAGTCCTGCAACTTTCCCTGCCCTACCCACAGCTTATTACCTGGATCGGGTGTGTTCAAACAGTCAGAAGATTTAACTAGGATGGTTGGAAAATAAGCAAGGTTAGCTACCCCTGCCATAGATTAATATTAAAGCAATATGCATGTAAAGTGTACTAAAAAAGTACATTTTTAGCATTTGTTTCTTTTCTTTAGTAAAAATGTTTCAGCTTCTGTAAGGTTTAAATTAAATATATTATTGTCATCATGTATCTAATCAAATCAGAATGAAAATAGCACTGAAATGCCTCAAAATGTAATGCTAGATAAAGATAAAGATCTGAGCACTGTTGTTTCTAAAACGTGCATTCGTTTTCTTTTTGTCATGTAGGACACGATCCTCAACACTGTTTCAAAACCTAAGTGGATTAGATGTTAATAATAGTCAGTGAAACCCTTATTTCCAGTGTTAGATTTGATGGAGAACATCCACTATTAGAATTGACAGAGAACATTCAGTTGACTCATTTGTAACTGACTGTTGCGGTGTGAAGCATGCCGTGACATCACTACACAAAGAGCCTTCTTGCTCTTTTTTCCCCAAACTTATTTGGATAACACAGTTTAACAATGAGATTCGATAAAAATGTGTTGCCCGACTTTTCCCAAAACTTGTGAAACTTCTGAAATGGCAAATTCAACACTTTCACTGAGGAAAAATGACATTTAAACTGACATGCTTCTTTTTAAATGATTTTTTTTACCAGTGTTCCTTTGGTGCAATTTACACTTTACACACACACACTCATTAAGAATGTGTAGTGGTTGTCGTACGTTTAGGCTGATGTTTGTGGGTCACTCAAATTAGTAACTTGTCCCACAACCATCTCTCTGATGTTATGTGTGTTACGTTGTGTGGGCTAAAAGAATTGTTCTTTGTGTTTTAGATGGAAAAAATCTGCATTTGTTTAGTCTTAATAGGCATTACAGAATGCTGTAAAGTTATTGTGGCCTCCAAGTGAATGAGCAACAAGAGTAGTGGAAAAAACAATAGAATGTGTACGATTCTAGTTTGTATTTTTGCAATCCTGTCTTTTAAAATTTACATTGCTATACAACTTAAATGCAATAAGTTTTCTAGACAAACTTAATTGCCACTGGATTAAATTTTTGTAACAAATGTGAATGAAATTATTTACTTATTACCCGGAATTAAGTCGCAAGGAGGTGGTTGGGGTGGATGGACGACATATAATGCACAAGACTGGCACTCTGCAGACCCAAACTTGAGACCAGAGTCCTGTGTGAGGTTAAGTTTAGGCATTAAAAATAGTTTGGTTGGGGTTAGAGACAGATCATGTTTGTGTTCATATTATTATGCAGTATTTGTGTGTCAATTGATCTGTAACACTTTTTGCTAGTGCTGTGAGTGCCTGAACCCAACCATAAAACACATTGATATAGTTAGACTTATATATCAGTATATGTTGTAGATTGAATAATTTGGCAGACAAAAATCAGTTGCTTCTGGACATTTAATTGATATGTTAAGGATCAACATATTTGCCATTTGTCATTTACGTTGATGAACATGCGGTCATTACGTTGACAGACATAATAAACATAATCTGGTTTATAATAATCATAATCCGGTTGCAATTATGTTTGTCAGCAAAATGTGATTGTATTTTAGTTGTATAAGAACATAATTAGCAGTTAGAACAGAAAACTTATACAGCTATGCTAGAATAAAATACAGTTCTCAAAAAATAAAGGAAACACTTAAACAACACATCCTAGATCTACACGAAAGAAATCTTCCAGTTGAAAATCTTTATTCATTACATAGTGGAATGCATAACATAAGAATGTCATGATCTCCAGCTGGACTTCTGGTATTTGGGCTTTTATTTTGTTGTCCTTCCTGTTTTCTGCCGACTTGCTCTTCGGTCAGCTTCACTATCATCGTCTAAATCACTTTTACCTGTGATGATTATCTGCACCTGTGTTACTGTGTTACTACTCCTCTTTTTAAGCAGTGCCTCTCCAGTACTCCTATTGCCAGATTGTTTCAACTATTGAGCCTGACACTTCAGCCTTTTTTTTTTTGCAAACCTTCTAGTACTCCTGAACTACCTGTGTATCGAATCTGGACCTGCTAATGCTGACTTCCCTCTCTGCCTTGCCCTCAGAAAGACCGTGAGTTTTCTTGTGACTGTTTCTCTGGTAACTGGACCTTGTTTTTTCTCCCTGGATCTCAGTCTTGCACTTGCCCCTGTTTGTGTTACTTATTGTGGACAAATGTGGATTGTGGACTCCTGCTCAGCTGTGTTACATATGTACTGCCCTCCGGATTAACGGACATCTCCACTGTGTGCACACGAAGTGGACGCTAGCGTGTGTGACTCTGCAGTTTTTCTCTAACCTTTTGTCATTCAAGTTCCCCAGCTACTTCAGAGGTTTTAAGCCTGTGAAAATCCACATCACTTCATGCTACCTGGTGGTCTAGGGCACTGGCAAAATGCAAACATGACCAGAAATCAGCCAGAAAAGATGAGGTCAGGGAAATGGTCTGTTGCCACCACCTGCAGAACCATTCCTCTTGTCTTGCTAATAGTCTAAAATTTTCACCTGTCCATTTGCGCAACAGCAGGTGAAATTGATTCACAATCAGTGTTGCTTCCTAACTGGCCTGGTTGATATTGCAGAAGTGTGATGGACTTGTTCCTTTAATTTTTTGGAGCAGTGTATAGAAACCTGAAAAATACATCCAGATAATATTCAAATAAGCTTATGAAATTAATCAATTCGGTGTTGGTTATTTTCAAAAAATTATTTATTAGAGTACAACTCATCTTGATGTTAGTACTGTAGCAACTATTGTGCCCTGATTGTCTGATACTGTTTGGCCTAAGCATAAGTTAACTAAACTGGACAGCTGCCAGACAGCAACGTTATGCTGCAGTATTCATCAACACAGCTGCCACAGTGAGCACAGGTTGCCACACTGCCACTTATTTTTCAGTGTATGGTAAGAAGGTGCCTTCTATCATTTGTCTGTCTCTGGTTGGCCAGCAAACATGTAACTCCTTCCAATCAAACATTAGGGAGAATAGTTACAGTGTGCATCAGTGTGTGTGTGTGTGTGTGTGTGTGTGTGTGTATATATTTGTGTGTGTGTGTGTGTGTGTGTATGTATGACATGTAACTAGGTGTAATAGGTTGGCATTGTGTGTGCTTTTAAAAACTGAAGGTTCTTTAATAGCCTTCTTTCACAGTTTTTACACTTAATTGCATTTTAATACAGATACCTTTATAATGTTGAATACAAGCTAAATAGGGCTGGGAGTTAGTTATTTAAGCTTAGAACAAGTGATACAAAGATCTTGAGAAAACTACATCTGCTCCTCCAGCCGTCAACCTATAAGGCAAAGACTTTGACAACCACCGAAGGAGAACGTCCTCAGCTGTGTTTGTGCATAAGCAGCACATTACTGAAACTTTTACCAGACTCTGCCTGCAGCCAAAATGATGACCTCCCCTGCTGTGTGTGTTTCACCCTCACATCTGCCACCTTTGCAGAGAAGTCTGTTTAATCAGTGACAGGAGTCTTAAAAATCAGATCACAAATTCAGGAAAGATACAGAATTCCTTCACTCAGCACCGATGCTGAACAAAGTTTGGCCTATTCCCATCAAAATCAACAACGCAGCTCATCCTACTTGAGTTCCAAACTGCTGCATTCATTGTCAAGATGCTTCACCCTTGAAAAAACAGAAAGGTACTATGCAGCAAACACCATTTTTGCAGAAAGTTTCAAACCAGAGTTTACCAGATTTTGTGTGTGTGTATGTGTGTTTAGTTAGAAAGGTTTATTACAGGTTGATTACATTTTCTACAATCCATTGATCCGGATTAATTTACCTTCTCTTGCTGACAAGAAATTATATACCTTCTAATCTGATACCAACTGAGTTGAGAATGCAAATGGTGGTTCCCCAGAAATAAAATTTTCATTTTTTTACTCAATTTTGCTTTACTAACAATTAAGGAAGGGAGTAGAAAAGCTGAAAAAAAGAGTAGGAAAATGGCAGATTAATAAAAATAAACTAGTATAGAAATCAATAAAAATGCTTTTTTGCAGTTTTCAATCATGATACCTAAGACTCCAGATGTACTATACAGCATTTTGTTTTGGCCCTGGGTTTGATTGACAAATAAACGGCCCCACAGTTGTTGTTTTTCTTAGTTTGGCACACAGTGTGAACGGACACCCATCTCACCAGTTCATGGCATTGGGGAATAATTACAGGGGGCCGCCTGAGGTAAGGCCTGGCAGAGAGAGTTCATTAGTAATGAGGGAGAAAGGTGAAGGAGACAGGCCTGGGAGGGTAGATAGCCTCACACTACACAAAAAATAAATAAAGTAAAAGAGTTCTTGCTGTAGTTGAACTCAGTGCAGACTAAACACTTTCCTACAGCAGAACCTCTTTTTCGCGGGTCCATTCCACTGCCTGTAGAAATCTCTGTGGCTATTAGAAGACAGGAGAATAAAGGAGCAATGTGATGCTTGTGGGCCACCTGTTAGTGTTTGGTATTTAACTCATTTGTATGGAAGCTTATGTAAAAAGCACCACAGGGGCCTATGTTTGGGCTTAAATGCTTGCACATTTGCTCTTATTAAATCAACACAAATGACAGGTTTAGATGCAGATTACTTTGAGAAGATAAATGCATGTGATGATAAAGAAATATTTACAAGTGGCCTTGTAAAGTCAAAACACAATATTTAACATTAATTCACAATAAACAGACACTGCATAATAAAAAGGTTAGTCTTGCTGCATTTAAACAGTAATATATATGAACAGTATAGTCCACCAGTTTCCCTATATGATAATTTGATATAATTTTCAATGATTGATGTATAAATAGTGATTGTTTGAGGTATATATCTGCATTGTTGATATGCTACAATCTATTAAAATAGCAGATTTGTGAGTATATTTACCAACACCAATCATTAATACACAACAGCAGGTGAAATTGATTCACAATCAGTGTTGCTTTCTAGCTGGACAGGTTGATATCCCAGAAGTGTGATGGACTTGGACTTACACTGGAATGATTGTGTTCCCTTTATTTTTTTGAGCAGTGTATATTGGCAACACTACACATCTGTGTCATTTGCACAACAAACACTGCAAATGTATGTAATTCAGTGCCAGTGACTAATTTGCAGTACCAACATTTAAAAAGTAAAAAGGCACTGAACCCAAAAGTTAGAGGTTGGGCAGCTGAGGTCAAAAAGCTTTTTATCTGTTTGTTTTTAGGCATACAGTTTGCAACATCAAAGCAGGCAGGTAAGAGGTAACCAGGAACAGGCAGAACAACCTCAGAATCATCTTGTCTTGAGGCTGTCTAAAAGCAGGGAAGCAACCCAGACAATCTGACAAATTACATCTACACTCCTACACTTATGAGCTGATTCAAGACATGGAAAGGTCTAAAAGATGAATACACACTGCACAACACAGACAGACAGACTGTAAGACTACTGATACATTTGCTGAAGACAGATCAAAATGTGATACTGGGGCAGCAATGGCTCAGGAGGTGGAGTGAGTTTTGCACTAATCACAGGGATGGCATTTTCATCCTCGGTTCCTCAGGTCCATCTGTTGACATGTTCTGCTGTCCAGAATGCAGCAATTTCTCTCTCTTCCCTCTCTCCAACTGTGGCTCTGTAACGCTGAGTTCAGTACCTTGTTTTTGGGCAAAACACTGAACTATACCTGTGTTCTTCACTTGTAAGTCATTTTGTATGTATCTGCCAAATATAAATGTGAAACAAGCAACCTCCTAAATGAAAAGTCAAATTCTGAGTAAGTGACAACAGGTCAATACAAAAGAGAGCAGAATAACAAGCAAACTTTACCTAAAAAGAATCTTATTTTAATTTAAACAATTTTTTTAAAACAGTGTTTTAGAGCAATGCAACAAAATAACCTGATCTCCTAAAAATGATGTTCCTATACAACTTAACTGCAATTGTAATTATATTTTTGTAGCGAACGTAATAATGTTTTCAGGAAACGTGTATTGTGAATGAATGGGAATGTGAATGAAGTGAGTCGCAAGGAGGTGGTTAGGGTGGGTGCCAGGCATATAATGTGCAGGGCTGCCAATTTGCAGATCTGAGGTTGAGACCACAGTCCTGTATGAAGTTGGGTTTAGGCATGAAAAATACTTTAGTTAGGGCTAGGTTTGTGTTTACATTTTCATACAGATGTTGTGTTCTGTTACATTTTTCTCTAATATCAATATATTTGTGACTTGTCATTTATGTTAACTGTGAACATATGATCATTATGTAGACAAAAAACATAATCTGGTTGTAATTACATTTCTCAGAAAAGTGTAATCATGATTGCAGTTTAGCTGAATAGGAATGTAATTTTTAGGAGACAGGGTTGCAATAAAAATAAATAAATACAATTCCAAGATTAAAGTCAGAATATTCTGAGAATAAAGTCAGAATATTCTGACTTTAAAACAGAACAGGACAGCACATACATGAAAACACATTTGCCAGGCAAGTAAAAAAGGTTAAAAAGCTTTCCAAACACGCCTGGCCTTGTGTGAAAAAGTAATTGCCACCCCTTGCAAAATAGTTTGAGATGCTGTGGCATGACCTTAAACAGTCCATCCATGCTAGAAAACCCTCTGATGTGGCTCAATTAAAACAAATCTCTACAGTGATGTGTAAGACTCATTGCTAGCTATCGCAAACGCTTGATTGCATTTGCTGCTACCAAGTGTGGTACAACCTGTTATTAGGTTTAGGGGATTAGGCACTTACTAGGCATGTTTGGATAGCTTTTTTTGAAATAATTTTGTATTTACTGGGGTTATCTCTGAGTAATATTCAAATCAGTTTGATGATCTGAATCATTGAAGTGTGATAAATATGCAAAAACATAAAAATTCAGGAAGGTGGCCAATTTGCAGCACTGGAAAATACGTTTTACGTATGCATTTATTGCTAATTACTCCATCTGTTTAGATGTCTGTAGAATAGACTACAGATCTGAGATGTAGCTTGACATATTCATGCTGTACCCTGTCGTACACCTGGTGACAGCTCAGTTCAGCTCCTGCACCAACTTTAATCTCAGATTATTCTGATTTTAATCTCAGAATTTTATTTATTTACTTATTATTTTATTTGCATGGCACTAAAACGTCGTCATAATTTTTCAACATGAATCCCCAAGTATAATCTTAAGCTCAAGAACATGAGTAATTGGTAGAAGTGATTCAGAGCAATTTGCTGTTAAGTGCTAGCTGACGTATGCTTAGAGGCCACTTTTTTACTTATGAATGAAGTGCTACAGACTGGCATTTCAATCCTCACCTCCTCTGGTCCATGTGTTAAAGTGTCTTTGGGCAAGACACAGAATCTTCTATTGTGTGCGGTGAATGTCTTCCACTTATAAGTAATTTTGTATAAAAGCATCTGCAAAAGTGAGTTCCACAAAATCACTGTGTTTCAGATTAGTAAAAAATCTTGGATTTTGATATTGTGTGGCATGTTGTGTAAACCATTCTCGGATTCTTCCCAAACCTTAACCAAGTACTGCAAGAACTTAAACATACTGTAACTATAAAAAGGTTTAATGGTACTATAGTCACAAATACATACTGTACTAGAAAATATAAGGTTGGAAAATAAATGTCTCAATATCAAAACATTTAGTATTAAGATATCTGTGACTTCACAAATATGTTAATAGATTATCATTATATTGCCAGAATATAAAATGATTTAGGTTACTTTGAAAAAGAATTTGCTGCTGCTAATTAGTTACAGTACAATATAATTTCAAAAAGGCAGGATTGAACAGTGAAGTGATTACAGTGGCATTAGATTTAGTTTAATCAGCATCAGCATTGGGTCTTCAGTGATTATCCCCACTACGTCTACCAGGAATCTGGTGGTTATCAGTGACGACCAACTGAGCTTTACTGACCACATCTCCTCTGTCTCTAGGGCATGCAGATTTGCTCTCTACAATATCAGAAAGATCAAACCCTACCTTTCTAAATATACAACCCAGCTCATTGTGCAGATGCTGGTCATATCTCATCTCGAGTACTGCAATGCCCCGTTGACAGGGCTACTGGTATGCATCAAACCCCTCCACATGATCCAAAATGCAGCAGCACGGCTCATCTTTAATCAGCCAAAAAGGACACATGTCACACCACTCCTCAAATCTCTGCACCAGCTGCCTATAGTTGCCCACATCAGGTTCAAAGCTCTGACTCCTACAGAGTGGTCAACTCAACAGCACCCGTCTACCTCATCTCCCTCATTCAGGTCTACAATCCCTCCCACCCACTGCGCTCTGCCAGTGAACAGCATCTAGTGCTCCCATCACCACACAGAAAATCCCAAACTAAGCTCTCCTGCTCAGTTGTCCCACAATGGTGGAATGAACTTCCTGACTCAGCACAATCACCAGCCTTACTACCAATATTTAAAAAGCAGAAAACATAACTTCCTGTGCACCTAAATCTAATTGTTTGCAACTGACTAAATGTAAATGTAAATATTTTTGACAATCTAAAGGCTCCTTATCATCACCAATTTTGTTTAACAACACATGGATTACAAAATGCTACTGTTAAAAACAGTTCATATCTACATTTGTGTAGAATGTTTCCCTCTTTCCCATGTCTGTGGTCAGTTTCATAATCTCCTTCCATCACTATGACTAAAGATTCTATCACAGAACCTGATGACGTCTACTTGCACCTGTCTTTATTTCCAATCTGTCTCTCAGTTTGAATCTTCATATTGTAAGGAATATGAGGAATTTATCTCATTCTGCCTTAAAAAAAATTCATATAGTTTGAGATTGTGGTGACCAAGACTTTGTACTGTGTGACACAATTAACATGTAAAGTTATGGAAAAATGCTATTTTTTTTCTTGGATGTTTTGATTTTATTAGCATACAGCATTCTATTAGCATACAGTAGCATTCTACTACAGCAATTGTTCAGCAACACATTTCCTCTGCCTAATTCCTAACTGGGTCTCTGTAATGCTGAGTCACAGTACCTGTGGCTTTTTTTCATCCTGATACATAGCAGAGTCTGATAGGACATGTATGTGACAGTGGCAATACTGCAACTACACACTGAAATAATTTTAAATTAGACAGTATATTTAATAGTACAAATATACTGTAAATGTATAACATGGTTACTACGCTACTTAATGACATTGCTTTTGTCCTGTTGATAATAGCTTCCTCTGACTCAGCAGAGCAGCTCATGCCTGTTTTCTTAAGGGGTTTCAGAGCTCTCATCAGTCCAGCAATTCTACACAATTGAGTGTATTCTTAAAAAAGTAATCACAGTCATTGTAATCAGACAACACTGACCATTTATGAACAAACATGTGACAAAAACAAGAATAAAAATCACATTACACATAATCACTTCCTATAAGTTAGAAAATTCCAAAATTACTTGACATTTTCCTTCAGTGGAGGACACAGTGCTGACAGATGAGTGTGGATGAATATTCTATGTACTTGCACCACACAGTCAGGTAACACTATGTGCAGACCCCCAACGATGCTGCAAAGGGATCATCAGGATCAAAGGGAACATGGAACACAGCAGAACGAGGGATCTCAGGGCTTAGGGGCTCATTTGGAATATTACAAAGGTAAGGCTGGGAATTAGGTATGTGGGAATTAGCACTGAGACAGTCTTAATACAAAACCAAGGAAAAGATGGCTTATACACGTTTTAGTGGCATAGGTAGGGGATTTGACTGTAGTTAAAATGTGCTTGCATTGTGTCATCACACTGACAAAGATCAATCTCCCAAAGAGATATCTTTCGACCTTGAATAACAAGAACTGTAACAGCTGCGGCATCTAAATGTCTAATACTGCAACATCCAATGGCACAGTTTCACAATACTTACAATCCTATATAAAACTTCCACAGTGCAATAAATGTAGCTATTAATTGCTGGTGTGAAGTTTACAGATAAATATGTTGCATTCAGGAACTAAGTAAAATTGCATTTATTCTTTTATTCAGAATTTACTCAAATAACTCCAATGTGCAGTGTCATACGACAAAATAAGAATAATGTGTCTGCTGTTTCCTCTGTCTCTGATTAATGCTTTAATAATTTACTGTTCATTATTCCATTTAACAACAACACTGAATAACAAAATGTTCAAATGAAACAGGCTGTCCTAGCTAACCTACAATATTGATTATTTAAATAAACAATCATGTTTACAAGCATGTAATAGGTGATTATACTTACTGTAAACTATTCTTAGTACATTCCATAAACAATATTTCAGTTCTTTAGGCCACTTTTGACAAAAACAAGGACAACACACATTAATGCTAAAGTCACTTTAAGTAGGGAAATTGTGAAGCTCTTTATGTATTTTAACATATAATAAACATATAATAAATAATATCAACAACACAACAACAACTCCGCACATTATCTGGACCTGATTTCCTTGACACTCTCAGGAACTCTCAGAAGCTCTTTATAATATAGTGGCTGAAACTAAAAATAAGTTAAGTTTCTTATGTCTTTGCAGTCCATCTCACGAGTTAACTGTGAGTGCTTAGTCTTTTGTTGCCTTTATTTTACTTTAGCTACGGGATCTGAACGTGCTCTTTAGCATGATGCTTTTGGTTGGTGCTTGGTTGAGTTTGTTGTGATTTAATTTTCAGTACTGCCACCGCCCCTTGCAAACTTTCCCTCACTGCTATTACAAGTAGTCGTCAAAGTTTTCAGCACAGCTAGTGTGACATAACTGGTTTGCACGACTGATGATGTAGCACGTGTCACAACCAACTGAAGTGAATAGATCAGGCCCATCGATTGGCCCATATTCACTGGCCCCAGTATCCACTAACTGATCTAATTCTTAAGGCTATTTTGGGGCTGATATCCAATCTGAATAGGCGATTAGTGCAGCCCAACGAAAAACTAAGGAGAAAGCCATACATCAATTCTGTACAGAAACACCAATGCTGAATGTTAGTGGGACAAGTCGATGTTTTGGTCGCTTCCAGGAAAAATGGACATGGTTTTCAGTCCCAAAGACAAAAAGGCCAATCAGACTGTTTTCACCCTCTGTTATGTTGTAATATAGTGGTAAACACAGTGCTGTCAAAACATTTAGTGTGTTACTCTGACGTTGCTTATATTTCCAAAATACCACAAAGTTAGTCAGCGAAAACATTTTTATATCTTTTATATTACCGCTTTCGTACTTTTATTTTCTTGTACTTTTTTAATGTGTATTTGTAAACATGTTTTTGGGAAAAGTAAATTGGCATAATACAGTGCTGTAAATAAGCCATTTCTCACTTCCTGAATTTTTTGCATATTTGTCATACTTAAATGATGATTAAACAAAATTTTAATGTTACACAAAAATAGCCCTAGTAAATACAAAATGCATTTTGAGTGAGTCTTTTACATCGCTGTGGAGGTATTTTGGCAAACACTTTCTGGTAGAATCCTTTTAATCCAGCCACACTTTTCCAAGCATGGACGGCCTGTTTAAGGTTATGCCACAGCATCTTAATCACATTTCTGTCTGGCATTCAGAGGGGGACTTGCTGGTGTTTTGGATAATTATCCTGCAAAACCCAGGTGTGCTAATGAACTGATGGCCGAACATTCTCCCTCAGGATTCAGTGGCAGAGGGCAAAACTAATGGTTCAATCAATTATGGCAAGTCGTTCAGGTTCTGAAGCTGCAAAGCTGCCCCAGACCATCACACCACTACCACACACATTCCAAAAAGTTAAACCTTTGCTTAATCAGTCCACAGAACATTTTCCCAAAAGTCTTGAGAATATTCAAGATTTTTTTTTGGCAAATGTAAAATGTGCCTTTGTGATTTTTTTGGTCAGCAGTGCCTTTCGCTTTGGAACTTTCCCATGAATGCCATTAATGCCCGTCTTATTGTTGAATCATTAACTCTGACCTTAACTAAGGCAAGTGAGACCTGCAATTCTTTAGATGTTGTTCTGGGTTCTTTTATGACCTCCTAGATGATCTGTGGTGCTCTTAAAGTGTTTTTGGTCGTGCGGCCACTCCTGGAAATGTTCACCACAGAAAGTGTAAGGCTCTCACCATAGTTTATTTCTCATGTGTTCTTCAATTTATTTTTAAAGATCTTTAGTGTGCTTCATTTTGTCAAACAGCTTCTATTTAAGTGATTTCTTGATTTCAACAAGATTGTTTATTGCCAGAAACAAGATTTCTGGCAATAATCAGGCCCGGGTGTGGCAAGTGAAATTCAACTCAGCTTTTCGCATAGAGCCAGGGAGGTTTGGACAGCTTTTTCCCCATGAAATCATCCTTTAAAAACTGTATTTTGTTTTTAGTTGGGTTGTGCTTGTGTAACATTAAAACTTGTTTAATGAGCTGAATCATTTTAGCATGAGAAATATCCAAAAAAATAAAAAATCAGGAATCAGGTTAAATACTTTTTCATAGCACTGTACTGTACCTGTGGTGCTGCCTGAAATCTGTAAATCCTTGAGGTGTTTAAAGTAAAAAAAATACTGTTGTTTTACACAGTAGCTATAAAGCTGCTTAATTTTAAAATCCTTTAAAGTCAAAACAGAAAAAACAGACTAAAACAGAAATCACTTGTTCAATTAAACCAACTGATGGCAGACCTTTAGATGAAGTGAGGCTGGCAAACCAGCTGTTCATGTACTATGTTTCCTCTCATTTGATTTGAAGCTATGTGTATCTGAGATCAGGCGAATATTCATGGTGTCCATATGCACTGTCAATGCCCAGGGGCAACGTTCCATCAGAGTATTTAGCATGTGAAAGACAGAGAGGGGTGTGACTGAACCACCATCTGGGCAGGGGTGTCAGAATCCAGCACAGGATGATGGAGAACTTAATTCAGATAACTTGGGGGTTAGCAGTAGAGGCAAGACTCTCATTAACATCAAAGCTAATCAGATCCTGAAACATGAGTCTTTGGGACCCATGGCTGTGTATCAATGCTGTGTTCATTTGTAATCAGTAGATGAAGACTGAAACACCAAAGAGTCCAGGGGCAAATCTTTAAGCCGTTGTAAATGTTGTTTTAAGACCCAGTACTCTCTCATCTTGGTAACACATGGGAAAGGAAAGCTTAAAATTACACAGTCATCCTCACTATATGGTAAAAATTACTAATTTAATTTTTTTTAAAAATTCCATTAAAACAGCAATCACCTACACTAAAAACAACAAAACAGTATATGCAGAATGTTTCAGGACATATTGTCTTATAAGTTTGAAGTTTGTACACAGTGTGGAGTATCATAGCACTTCATATACAATGTATCTCCTTTATATGAATTTGCATTACACGATTCATGATTACATGATTCATGCCACATTCTCTTTGCCAAGCATACAGGAAATGCAAACAAATGTAACTAGTAAAGAACACACCCCCTGCCATTCTAGCACCTCACTAAAAACACTTGTAGTTTATTTTTGATTGAAGCCGCATCAAGCAGCACAGACCAGTTGAAACGAACAGGAAATAAAGATGCGACTAGGAGAGAATCTGAGAGTTTTTCAAAATAAAGTGTGTAAAAGTCCCCTGTTGCCTCCTTAGCTGGTTACACACAGTCCCCGTTTCTTCTACTAGCACCTCTCCTCTGCTTTGCTAGAAAACAAGAGTTCTTCTTCTTCCAGACAATGTATGTCAAACATACAAATGGAATGATTATGATTATTACTATAGTTTTGACAACATTGTTTGTTTTCTGTTCATTTAAGCATTTATTGTTAATTTATCTAGAATCTAAAAGTTGGCAAAAAGCCAGACACACAGACCCCTTCACATTCCCCACGCTCTCAGTGGGGAGGAGAAGGCTGCAGTCACAACGCTTCAAAGCCACGCCTGGTAGAAAACAGGGGTCACACTGATGCACTCACACTTTTATGATGGGTCTGTAAAAGTTTGCCATAGAAACTGGAATGAGAGAAACCGAGGAGAGATACAGTGAATTACTGTGTGTTCACGTTCAAATTAGGAATCACACCATATGCGTTAATCAAGAAAATGTCTTTGCAATTCCTGGTTTTATTTAGAAGTATAAAAATACATTTTATAGGAATATTTCGGAAACACACTAAGAACAGACTAAGAAGAATAATACCACAGCCGTGTCAGTACAGTACCTGTGAAGCTATCACAAGCAGCCAATGGCTGGGAGGGTACACAGTGAATCAGCTAGGCAAACAACAGAATTTGCCTACCAATACACAGTAAGATCACACTACTGATTGTTTTGCTAAGTTTCCTGAAAGAATGCAGTGTTCTTGAGGTTTCCTGACCATACTATAAGACAAATATGTACTATTTCAGTATCCATAAAAGGCCTTAAAGGTCTAGAGCAGGAGTCTTCAGCCAAAGGTCCAGAAGGTCCAGTTGTTTCAAGTCCTCCTCATTATAGGTCCAGTTATTTATTGTTTTATGTAGACACTTATTGATTAGTATTGATAAAAAAAATCACATCTCTTCTGTTTCCATTCCACTACAAGAATATTTTTAGTGACTGTCAAATGAGCCTAGAAATATATATTCATAGTAAAACTGGGGTACCATGTCATTTTTTAAAACTACTGTAAAATAAATGATAAAACAAATAATTTTTGCTGTTTTGTTTGCTGCATAGGAGCTGATGCTGTTACTCTGCTAACATGCTGCTCATGCTACAGTGTCTATGTATATAAGGCGTTAGATCCTGAGGCTCAACAGATGATTCAGGTGTAAGTGAAGCCTGATTATCCCCTGCTTTAATCAGAATTTAACCAGTTACCTTTGCTAATTGTTGAAACTTAGGATCTAATGTTATTCCTGTCAAGTTTGCTTTAACACGACTGGATAAGACCCACTGATGGCAAGTCCCCACACAGCTCTGCCATGATGATCATGCAGTACCTGTTAACAAATAAATAAGGTTTTCTATTTTAACCTGTAGTCTTTGTCTATATGTGGCCCTGCAATGGACTGGCATCCTGTCCAGGGGGCTCCCGCCTCTTGCCCCTATGATAGCTGAGGTAGGCTCCAGCACACCTGCGACCCCTACAATGACAAGCGGTTTAGAAAATGGATGGATGGATGGATTTTAATGTGTATCTCAGTGGTCTGGATAGATGCCTGCTTGAGTGTGGATCTGGAGCAGAGTCTGCCTAACCCTGCCAGTTGGGGACCACTGGTCTAGAGCTTGTGTGAAACAATGTTTGTTAGAGGCAAATAAAAATAAAGCATGGACAATGATAATTGATTGTTGTTCTACTACAAGTTTCTAGACATATCAAGCATTACTTGATCACTGGTGAATAAATCTAAATCTACTAACGAAACAGCCTGAACACAAGGTACTGTAGTACTAGACAACCTTGCTAACTCTCTTTAGTTTAATGATAAAAATAAAAGAATAAATAAATAAACTTTTTTACCTGATTCTGTATTAAAAGGCATAGTTTCATTCTTTCATTATACTCTGGCTCAATTTATCTCATGCTCACTATTGTGTGGGAAGAAGAGAAGCAAGTCCCATTGGCATCTGTTATTTAATTGTTAATGCTAAGCATAAGGTTGTGTTACTTGTGTTCGATGTTGGCCTCACTCTCCTTGTTAACATGGGTCCCAGGGTACATTTTGTTACAGTGCTGCATGATTCATCAGTGCAGTCAGGGTCAGGCGATATATGCACTATATTTCTCAGGCGTGAAACCAAACACTTAAGACCTCTGTCAGGAGAATACCGGAGCAGTTGACACTAGTCTTGGGCTGCCTAACAGTATCTGAATAACAATGCTACAACTCCTTATATTAATAAATTACTTTTTCCTATTAGTATTTTATGGAGGCTGCATAGATTATGTTGGTTGGGATTAAATCAAGCTCCCAAATAGATGTCAAATTTCTACTCATTTAAAAGCCAGCTGTGTAGCGATACTCACTTAAGTGTACAAAGCACATAAATAAATACAATTTTATAAATAAAAACACATTATAAAAATACTAGAATAATAGACTAGTATATTTTAGTATTTTGAGCATACATACAATTTTCAGCATACATACACTAATATTATAACACATTAACATTATAACAACATTTTTTGAAGGGCCTTGGTCTCATGTTAGCCAAACTTTTAACTGCGGGGATATTATTATATTCTCTGTGTATTGTCTGATCATATTGTGATGAAATTATATAAACATCCTATGTGTAATGTAAACAGTAACTTGACAAAAAATGGCTCTGTGTCTGGTCTTGTGGTCTTGAGTCGCTCTGGTCTTTGTAATGTCTGGGTCTCAGATTAGGTAGTCCTGACTACAACACTAGTGTATACTCTCTTACAAAGTGCATAAGAACATATTTCTCAAATTTTACAGTGATTCCTTAAATGTTTCTGCTGCTGCCAGACCTTACATGTTTTTGATCATTCAGTGTTTTTTCGAGTAAATAAAAATCTTATCATTACCTCTCCTCTTCTTCTTACTAATATATAATACAAGGGTCTCCCAAAATTTAGGTCTGGAATGAAATGTTTAGTATGGACAATTTACTGTACAACCACACTTGCGTATAAATATGAAGACACTTATAATGAAAGAGAACAAGCAGCAGAAGACAACATGCCATAACAAGTTAAATTATTCAAACATGTACATGTAGTTTGCCTAAACATGCCACTCATGTAAGCAAGGCCTCAAGAGGGATAACTTGAAACAGCTTTGCTCTCCTGTCCTTTTAAGCATCTGAAAAGTGACACTAAAATCAGTGTAGCTTTACAGTTAAACAATCTCTGATGATTCACTGCCACGCATTATCAGTTTATCCAATTAGTAGACCATGACATCTATAAACTTTAAGTTCTACTGAATACACACATTTATTTTCCAAATTGTCTGTTGTATTGATCTGACAAATTTTGTTTTAAAAGATATCAACAAAACTGAAATATCTTTTACATTGGTAACTATGCAACTGTTTATTCTCTCAAATGATGTAATACAGTATGACTACCAGATTTCTGTGGCAAGAAAAGTATATGAATTACCGTGTTTTCTGCATTCACTTTTCATAAACTGTGTACTGGTCTTTATGTAAAGCACATGTGTATGTTAACACAATGTGCCCAAACTGATAACAATTCATAATCTTCCATGCCTTTATTGAACACACCAATTAAATGTTCAAAAGAAGAAGTAAGTGTACCCCTACGCTACGATTTCAATAACAGCTAATTGAAGCAATGTGTTAGCAAACCTCAGGTCAAATCAATAAAACAAGACTGGAAACTGTGGGTTAGAACAACTTTCATAACACTCAAACATTTCCAGATTGTAATTCAATAAGCCTCCACTGCGAATCATGCATCACAAATTGTCTATAAATGGGGAGACGTTTTATTACTGCTAAGATGATGCTAAAGGCACACAGCTGGATGCTCATTGAGGTGACACATAACTCTAGAGTAAGGCTTAAAAGAATAATTGAAACTGAATTTCTATGCTTGAGTTGAAATTGTGCAAAATATTGCATAGGTATGGTGTCCAATACAGCTGAAGGATTAATAATTTTCTAATAATAATTTTCTGGGGGGCATCTAGCTCAGTTGGTAGAGCAGTTGTTTACCATCCCCAGGGTTAGTGATTAAATTCCCGGTTTCTCCACGCCGCATGCTTAGGTGTCTTTGGACAAGACACCAAAACCCTGTAGCTCCCTCACCTGTAAGTCACTTTGAATAAAAGCATCTGCCAAATGACTAAATGTAAATGTAATGTACTACAGCTAGCTTGTTACACAAAATACTGTAAGAAAAAACTTATTTTTCACAGTAGATGAAAAGCCCTATAATTCATATAAGTCCTTGTGGTTGTTGATTTTTCTATTGGCTCTAATGCAAAACAAAAATTAAAATACAATACCACCTAACACTTGTCCTACCCACTTGACGTTCTCCCTGTTCTCTCCCTCGGAAAGTATTACAGTTCATCTTAACCTGTATTGATAGCGTGCCTTGATCAAGCAGACTGTAAAAGTCAGTTGTTCAAGCATGCCTGAAGAAGCCATAATTAAATGGAACTGTTCTATATAATTTGAGACCAAATTCTACATTTCATGGCTAAAATCCCGGACAAAGTAAATACTGACAATAACTGATCCACCCAATTAAAAGTTGTCAAAGCAACATCATAAAGCATAGGAATAACATGATACCACAGAGATCTATCTTTAGCTCATTACAATTTGTATTGATCCCAGTCACACTGTGCAGTATATGTACTGTAAGTATCTTTCTGACAAGGCATGTCACTAAATTTTCATTGGCTAAATGTACACCTCACATATTGTACATCACATAAGACCTCCTATCACACTGGCTCTTCTTATTTTTATGTATTCTCTTTAATCACATAAAATCAAGAAACAGTAGTTCACCATGTCTGTATCACTGCAGTTCATTATCCACCTATCTGAGAAAACATGACCTGACCAGACTTAAATTACAACGGAACACTACAGCCTGAATTCTTACGAGGGTGTCTTAGAAGGAGAGAACACACTGCACACTTTAGCTGCACTGGCTGTAGCTATAGTTCAGGGCTGATTTTAAGATTTCACTAATCATGTTTAACCCACTGGAATGTCTGGCTCCAAGCTATATTACTGAGCTTTTAAGTACATGTGGGCCAACCACTGCTGCCTAAGAAATCTTTAGGAAAGTCATTCTTTTCTGTGGCCAAATCTAATTTGTAAACTTGGGGTGACCTTGCTTCAGCCATTAGGCCTGAAATGACCTCCCTGAGGAGAACTGGATTCTACAATTTTAAATCTCTTCCTCCAACCCTAAACATGCTTTCAGCTTTACTACAACACACATACTATGTACAATGACATCTCTTGAGGTAAAAAAAGAAACAAACTGTGCACCAACAAGCATAAAGCAAACAAAAAGGAAATTTGGAATTTGAGATTTGTAACAGCAACTTATGTTAAAAGATGCTTTCATCTAGGCGCTTTCACAGGGTCAGTAATCTCTTTACATGTGGTAGAGAGGGGTGTAGTTTTGACACCCTCCAATGATTGAAAATAAATCTGTAATACATTTTGGCAAGGCAATTAAAATTGCAACAGGAGAAGCCGTTTCAGAGGTCCATCAAAAAATGCACTGAATAATTAATCCTGAAAGCTAAGTTTAAAACCAGTCCATGCCATAGTGATGCTGTGCTGCATCAAATACCTGACTGACTGAAATAGCTAAGGATTTGTTAAGTGTCATGTTTGATTGAATATTAGAAATATGGCAAAAGAATTGTCAAAAAAAAGCATTGCATTTCAGAAATGGATAAAGATAGTAAAGGCACAGAGTGTTCCTAGAGAAAGTGTTTGAAGCATAATTTGCAAGTTCAAAGGTAAAAGAATACACGCTACACTACCTAGATGTGGCAGAAAAGGGACACTATCAGATTTTTTAAGAGGTGGGTGGAAAAAAGCAGAGTGATTGCAAAAAGACCTTGTGGCAACATGCACTTGCACAGTAATGTGCATACTAAATGCCAAGGTTTCCATGCCGGAACTCCAAGAAGTCATTTAGAGTTCTGTGGAACTTTTCAGGTCTATGGCTCAGAGGTACTATATGTCTAGGCAGAGGTGGTAAGTAACTAAGTACATTTACTCAAGTACTGGACTTAAGTACAATTTTGAGGTACTTGTACAGTACTTTACTAAAATATAGCTATCTCATTTTACTTTTAGTTTTACTCCCCTACAAATCAGCAAAAAATATTGTAGCTTTATTCCACTACATTTATTTTAACAGCATCTTATCTGCTTCAATCATTTGGGGTGAGTAAAAGGTGTAGAGATAAAAGAAGAGACGACAAGAGAAAAGAACAGCAGAGCATTTGAGAGTTGTTTGGTACTTTAAGTAAACTTTAGATCATGTACTTTAGAAGATAGCAGTCTGAAGTCACAAAAGATAGCTTCTCCAGGACTTTTCAGACTGGGAGAAAGATGTGTTGGCATCAAATAATTGTCTCTGGTCCCTTACTTATGTGGTGCAACGATGAGATGTACAGTAGACTTATATTACTGAACAGCTGGATGGCTCTGCATTGTAGGGAGCAGGGGTATGATCCAGTAACATAGACAGGTGCTCAAATCAGGTTTGACATTAGGAATTTGGCACTTGGCAGGTCGCAGGTTATTAGAGAGCCTGCTAGGTTTCTGAAAGTGTGGTGATGGGGTCTACTAGCTCAGTTAATGTGTCCAGTCAGGAAAACTATCACAGTGTAGTCAGCCAGGCTAGTCGGAGACAAAATATTCAGACTGTCTTCCTCCCCCACCACATCACCTATAAACCCACTTTGTCTCAATCACAAAGCATTAGTTAATATCCCTATCACTGTGAATCTTTTAGCTCTGACTAGCCTGGCTACACTTTGATAGTTTCCCTGACTGGACACATTAACTAAGCTAGTAGGGTGGGCGGCCATCTGCCTTGACTGGTTGGGGTTGGTGGAAAGAAAGAGTGAAAGGACCAGCAGACCACATATCACCTACAACAAAAAATCACTGGGCAGGTTGAATGGGCCAATAACTGCACACCAGAAACATACAGCTCCAAGGCAGGGGACACCTGCAGAGAAGGAGAGAGAAAGAGAGAGAGAGATAACTACAGGAGAAAGAAGACAAATAGTTAATGACATGCAATGGTGGCGTATGAGTCGATGGAGAGAAGAGGAGAGGAGCTCAGTATGTCAAGGGAGGTCCCCCAACAGTCTTAATCTATAGCAGCATAACTAAGAGATGGTTCAGAAACACCTGAACCAGCTCTGGCTATAAGCTTTGAAAAAGGAAGGTTTTAGGGCCTAGTCTTAAAAGTAGAGAGAGTGTCTGCCTCCCTAACCTGAAGTGGGAACTTGTTCCACAGGAGAGAGGACTGATAGCTGAAGGCTCTGTTCTCTACATTTAGAAACGTTGGGTACCACAAGTAGAACTGCACTCTGAGAGAGAAGTGTTCTGTTGGGTGATATGGTACAATGAGGTCTTTTATACAGCACGTGTAATATAAAGGGGCTCGATCATTAAGTGCTTCATATGTAAGGAGATGGATTCTATTCTAAATTTTACAGGGAGTTAATGTAGGAGAAATATGACATCTCTTGCTAATTCCAGTCAGAACTCTGGCTGCGGCATTTTGGATTAGCTGGAGGCTTTTAAAGGAGTTACTAGGACATCCTATTAGTAGGGAATTACAGTAGTCCTATGAATATGAATATGAGGTATATGAATATGTTTGTTCAGGCGGGACAGAGACATCATATGCTGCCAATTTATCAACTAATCATCATGTACACCAAGCACAATCAAACCAAAGGCATTCTTGCTGCACCAACTGCTGCACACGCTGTTGCTTGTTAAAGCTTTATCTCCACCTACCCAGCCTCCACCTGTGCCAACCTTTCTACTTGTGCCTATGGTAGCTCTTAAAGTGATAACACAGCAGAATGTTGCTACCCTGCTGATGCTTATTATGCCCCTGCTATACCAACAGCATGGCTGCTGGATAAGCAGAGAGTAGCTTAATGCAAAGCAATGAATGCCAGATATAGCTGGTTCACCCTTTGTTGTTATAAATGGCTTATCTTCTGAATATAGTGTTCATGACTAAATAACATTGGGTGGCAGATTTGTTTTAAATGAAATACTGTCTGCCATGCAACATTAATCACTAAATTTCTCCAGAATTTATTGACTATGTAACAATGCAAGCAACACACTAGAATGGAGTAAACATTAAGCATCCCTGTTTTAGGAGTTCAAATATGTGAAAAGAGTGCAGTGATTCCCAGTAGCACAAGCACAAGAGGTCAATTTCATATTCTGACATACTCAAAAGTTAAATTAGAGTGCTAATGTGTTGGACTATCAGCCTCCCAGTTTAGTAATCTTGTGCTCATACAGTAAGCACTTATTCAAGGAGTAAGCAGTAAAAGTTTAAATATACAGTTTACCCCAAGTGCCTGTATTACACGCAGTGCCCCTGTACAGCACCATCCTGTTTAATGTTGAAGCAGAACACCTAGGCCCAATTAAGCTCCTTTTCTTAGGATTTGATTCCACACTAGCTGCCTCTACTTATTTACAGAGACCAACCCCTTCATTCAGGTTGTAGAAATATGCTGCTTAGTTATGCAGTCCTGCACATGAGTCCCTGCAAATGTGAAATGACAGTCTTAGCCAAAGGGATGACCCACTGGCAGCTCACTGTCACTGGTTTTCCCCCTGTGGATTAATTTGTCATGAACATTAGGGATATCATCCTTCAAGTCAGCCAATGAAAGTCCTAGGATTGGCAGATAAAGGGCATGGGGGATTTCAAGAGGTTGGATTCATGGGGTTTGTATATATTAGATTGTGACATAAAGCCTGAAGCTAGTGTGTACTATGCTGCTTCAAGGTAATTGATACCTGTCTTTTTAATCATGTCCCCACTGAGCTAGAGGAAATGAGGAGGGGACTGGACATACAAGGATATCCCTTGATGGCCATGAGGTTTCGACAAGATGTAAAAAAAAAAAAGCTATATTAAAGGAAAAAAAGGTACAGAGGAATAATGTGCAATGTATGAGGCCTTCCACTCCTAGGGAATAAAATACTAATGTGCACACTTATGTTACAGAGTAATAATTCTTAGTAGTAACTGTAGCAGCTGATGTAGCAGCTACATATACACAGTCCCTTGTTTCATGTTGTACACTGTTATTAAGTCAAGGCTTAAGAAAAAACATGCTTTTAGGGATTTGTGTGCTTTTTTAGTTCAGTGTACGACTCTTGAAGTTGAAAATAACTGCCTCACAAATGTATTATTTTATTTTGAGTGATTTGATGTCTGAAAGAGGTGATGGGATACATAGTTACTGACACACAGCTGGGGCTGCTGACTGGGGGCTACACACATTGAGTTTACCCATCTGTGGAAGTCTTAGGCTGATAGAATAGGAAGAATTATCTACTTTTCAACAGCATTCCCTCTGCTAACAAATATTTAGCAATTTTACCTTTCTGGAGACTGTGACTGCAGAAGAAACTCACAATGCTGCCTTCATCACCACTGATCTCTTCCCCCAGTGGCCTCAAGCTCTAACTCCTGAAGGAGTTGCTCCCTTTTCCTGGGCTTGACCAGTGGTTGTAATCTCATTTTACTGAACTCTAAGGACCCCACCGTCTTGTTAGCTCCAGTGCAAAGAACAAGTCCATTCATTATATGGAGCCTGATGAATGACTTGGTCAGACAGTAAGGGAAAGCCAAGGTGTAAATGTTCAACCTCTCATAAATCACATAGACGGGCAAGTCTAGACCTTAACCTACATGCACTCAGGAGTGATGATACCTTTGTATATTCCTACCCAGAAAAATGGTTTGAGAATAGTGCTGTGCTTTTGTGTGTCTCTGATTGGTAATGTATGTGGATAGTAGAAAAACATCATATAGTCATGCTGTGAAGATTATTTCGTAATACGGTGTCAAGAAGTAGAATACATCAGCAATAACAGTTCAATATTGCCTAAACTGTTTTTTGACAGTATACACAAAATTTACTTTTTTAAATTTACTTTCCTACATTTTTCACAATATGCTATTTATGTAATACAGAAGCTAACGCGCTGATGGTCTCTGCTGTGGATACAGTGGTACACATTTAAAATAGTTCTCATACATACTCTGCATCACTTGCATGAGCACTGCATCTTCCTGCAGCTGTGTTTGAAACAAGGATAATGCCTTGTTTTGTCCTGGTTATAATTCCGATGAGAGCTACTGTCTCTAGGTGCTATACTTCCTCCTTCTTGATTAAACAAGGCTGTCTTCTGAGTTTGCAGCTTATAAAATAAATAACTGTCCATTTTTAAATACAATCACAGAACAAACAAGGTTCTATCTGGGTAAACTGTTTGACATGATAGGGTAAAGGTTTTTCCTTTACTGATTCCAGTTCAGTTCCTGAAAAAATAAAACTTCTTTCTTTTTGTTTTTTGGCAGATTTATGGTGCCATAAACACTTTCACTTTAATTAATTCGTACATGATGGGATATTTTTGTATATACATATATATTTTTGGATTAAATGTAAAATAAAGAAATCTCTAAATAATCCATATATTCTAACAGTGTAATGTTTGACACTAATTTACTCATAGGCTATTATGACTAGGACTAGGGGCATGTCCAACAAATTGTGTCCTTTGTTCTTGGGTTTGAGTCTGACAACATGAAATTCTGAAAAATTTACATTTTGCATAATGTTCTTTAGGTAGGCATACTTTTCTATTAAGATAAAGACTGCAGTTACCAAGTGTATGCTTTTAATACAATTTTATTTTAAGATGAAAGAAATGTTTGCTGGAAACTCTGGATTTTGTAGGAATGTTTGAAACAGTAACTGTAGTTTGGCAACCAGTAATCTACACCAGTGCACATTTGAAAAAGAGGGCACATGGTGTGTTCCAACCATTGTAAAACACAATTTTCAGCCTGGTGCATGTCTTTAAAAAGATACTTGGATAGGTACAAAATCTGATTCAAAAGCACCAAGTCAGATTTTCTTTTGAAAAAGCAGAACTGTGGTCCAAGTTTTGGGGGTCTTGCAGACATTAAAAAGTTAATGTGAACTAGGAAGTAAAGCATATTAAGAATAAGTTTCAAACCAGTACAGAGCAGGACTAATCATGCTGCTCTGGTCCTAATTTAGCATGGAGCACAGTAGCTGTGCTACTGTTAAACTGGACATTTTAGCTCAATACTTTGTTAACATTTATGAAGACAGTATTTTAAACTAGTCTTTGTAGTTTTAACTTCCTACATAGTTTATGTATAAATTGGACTCTTTGGACCAACTTTATTAGAAAAAAGGATTTGAACATTTGAAATTTGATATATTGCTGCATCTCCACATTTTGACATGTATTACCACAGACAAGGATATCATGAAAAGCATGTAGGTTTTTATCTTTCTAACAAATGTGTTTTTATATTTAAGAAATTTCAAACTCTTTAGTAGCATAGGAATGGGACTGGGGAAACACATCTATGTAATTGATTACTTGGATTACAGTGGTCCTGCAGCGGAGTCCATGGCGTGGTCCTGGTCGTCTCCCCTGGGGGATACTTCGCCCACTCAAGCCATAGGGCCTGCTCATGCCAAAGGGCCCGCTGACACCAATATGGCCAACCCTATGACAATTCAGAGTGGACGTAGGATGCAGATGCAGTCTTGCATGCCTCTCTGCAGCTTCCTCACAGATGTCATCCTCCTAAAACCCCATAGAGACAGTGTCTGCTCCCAGACCACCTAAAGTATATAAATCAAAAAAACATACCAGAAGAGTGATCCATAGATAAAAAATAATGATCTCTCCTCTTACTGAATAAAATAAAACAAAACACTAAAATATGGACTATTTAATATCAGCACCTACTTATAGCACCTTGGATGAAATTCCACTACAGTAGATGTCTTTCTGAAAATATTGTTACCAAATCTAAATAAAAAGTTTCCATCATCTTTCCATCATCAATAGAGGAAAATATGAATAACCCTAGGTTTTCTTTCAGCATTGTAGCCAGGCTGACAAAGAATCATAGCTCTGTTGAGCCCAATATTTCCTTAACTCTCAGTAGCAATGACTTCATGAAGTTCTTTACAAATACAATTAAAACCATTAGAGAAAAAATTGATCAGATCATCCCTGCAACTAAAATGGATAAACTTGGATGTTTAGCAGCTCTAGATTTGTTTATAAAACCTCAGTGTTACTTAGACCGCTTCCTCTCTGTAGATCATGCTGAGTTAATCTCACTCATCAACTCATCTAAAACATTAACATGTCTTTTAGACTCCATCCTGACTAGTCTGCTCAATTAGTTTTTACCTTTAATTAGCATGTATGTGTTAGATAAAATCAACTTATCTTTACTATCAGGCTATGTACCACAGGACTTTAAGGTTGCTGTAGTCAAACCCTGACTTAAAAAACCAACAGTCGTGAAAGTCACTAAAAATCATCTATTAACTTCAGACAATGGATTTCTCTCTGTACTTGTTATGTTAAATCTTAGTGCTGCTTTTGACACTATAGATCACAACATTTTATTACATAGACTCGAACATATCATTGGGATAAAAGGAACAGCACTAAGTTTGTTGAAATATTATCTGTCAAATAGATTCCAATTTGTTCTTGTTAATGATGAGTCTTCCTTGTACAGGTTAGTTATGTTCCACAGGGTTCTGTGCTTGGACATATACTCTTCACTCTATACATGTTTCCCTTAGGCAGTATTATTAGGAAACAATAAACTTCCATAGTTATGCATGATACCCAACTATATTTAGTCATAAAACCAGAGGAAACAAATCAATTAGTCAAATTTCTACTTTTAGGATCAGGCAAGATAGAGGTTATTCTATTTGGGCCCAAAAACCATAGACATATGATCTCTAATCATATAGTTACTCTAGATGACATAGAGCTGATCTAGTACCACTGTGAGGAATCTTGGAGTTATCTTTGTTCAGGATATGTTCTTTAACTCATATGTAAAGAAAATCTCTAGAACTGCCTTATTCCACCTTAGAAACATTGCTAAGCAGCATCCTGTCTCAAAGTGATGCAGAAAAACTAGTCCATGCATTTGTTACCTCTAGACTGGACTACTACAATTCCCTACTAATAGGATGTCCCAGTAACTCCTTAAAAGGCCTCCAGCTAATCCACAATGATGTGGCCTGACTTGAATTAGCAAGAGAGATCATATTTCTCCCGCATTAGCTTGCCTCCACTGGCTCCCTGTAAATTCTACAATAGAATTTTAATTCTTTCTTCTCTCTATAAAGCACTTAATGATCAAGCCTCTTTATATCTGAAAAACCTCATAGTACCATATCATCCCAGCAGGACACTTCGCTCTCAAAGTGCAGGTCTACTTGTGATTCCCAGAGTTTCCAAATGTGGAATGGCAGGCAGAGTCTTTAGTTGTGTTTAGCTGTGGAACATGGGTCGCAGTTTAGGTTCGGGAAGCAGACACCCTCTCTACTTTTAAGACTTGATTTCTTCTTTGATAAAACTTATAATTAGAGGTGGATCATGTGACTCTGATCCATCTCTTAGTTATGCCACTATAGATTCAGACTGCTGGGGGACCTCCCTTGACACACTGAGCTCCTCCTCTTATCTTCATCTACTTATACGCTACCAATGCATATCATTAACTTTGTGTCTTCTCTCCCATAGCTGTGCTTCACCCTCTTTCTCCCTTTCTCTCTCTCTCTCTCTCTCTCTCTTTCTGTCAGTATCCCTTTGATGCTGTATGTTTGCAGTGTGCAGTGGCTGGCCCATCCAACCCGCCTGATGTTTTGTTGTTGTTGTTTTGTGACCTGTTATTCTTTTCTCTCTTTCTTTCCACTCACCTCAACTGGTCAATATAGGTGGCTGCCCGCCCTGAGCCTGGTTCTGCTGGAGGTTTCTTTCGTTAAAGGGAGTTTTTCCTCTGTACTGTTGCCTAGTGCTTGCTCAAGGGGGATTTGTTAGGTTTTCTATACATTTCCAAATAGTTATTTTTAAACTCCATAAGGTCTTAAACGCTACATTGTAAAATGCCTTGAGATGACTTTCCTTGCAAATTGGTGCTATATAAATAAACTAAATTGAACTGAATTGATTGGATAATGCTGAAAATGCAATATCGTCAAAACTAAATCCTGTGTGAGTGTGAGTGTGAATGGTTGCCTGTCTCTGTATGTCAGTCCTGTGATAGGCTGGCAACCTGTCCAGAGTGTATTCCACATCTCGTCCAGTGATGGCTGGAAATGGCTTCAACATGCCTGACACCTTTAACAAGAAAAGTGATTAAGATAATGGATGGACTATAAATTCTACATAATCTTAGCCTTCTGGCTCCATTGTACGGTCACCTTAAATGTGTATTTTATGATTATGACATACAGTATTACGTCTGATACTTAATGTGGACTTTTTTGTTGTTGTTGTTGTTGTTGTTGTTGATTTATTTTATTTCTCTGAAAAATCACTAAAGTGTATATTGATTTCCTCTTGCTAAATAACCACCAAAACACAAATACACAAACATGTAAAAAGTTTGTAAAAATTATCAAAAATCTAAAACATTTACTACTTAAATGAAATAGCTACATACAGCATTTATATTAAAGTAATGCTAATATTGTGCTCCAAGTCACTGCAGTTGTGACTCATGGCACATTCTGTCTAATGTAGAAATATAAAATTACATCTGAATCTTCTGGACAAGAGTATTTTTGGAGATGCTTTGAGATGCCTCCTAGTCCCTTAAGATAATGAGATGAGGTTATGAATTTGGCTTTAACTAACGTATACAGCAGGACTGATTCATAAATGTCTCTTTTTTTTCATATATTATATTTGACATAATGGATAGAAAATTATTTCTATGGATAGAAAATTATTTCTATCCATTATTATGATTAGAAATTATTGTATGTTTTGTTTTTTACACTTGTACACAGTAAATTTTACTGTGGCAGTGAAGTTGTGCAAACTTTGCACACTATTTCAAAATGCCACCATACTTGTCAACATAACATCACATAAAGGTCAGCACCCCAATCTACCCTTGTCCTCAGGCCAACTGGTATAGTGGTAACTAGGTGCAAATTGGAAAGTGCTACTCATGGGAATTCACACAGCTTAATTTGGAGAAAGTAAAACTAATACATGGTACAATTAGTCCTGGTGACAGCACATTTTATTAGTAATAACCTACTTGTTCTGCTAGTTTACACTACCACCACTACATAATTCAATACTTTTCCCTGACATCCTTGATATGATACATAGTGCTGTGAACACTCAGATCTTTATGCAGTGCACAAATACAATACAACGTGCAGTCAGTTTCTCTTTAATCTTAACCTGAAACATGTAGCATGTAAATGTTTACATTCCGTAATTCAATCAGCGTGCCATTCTTTTTTTCACTGGAGACAGATCTGGCTTGAAAGCAGGATAGTCAAGCACATGCATTCTTTGTCTACCAAGCCACATTGCTGTAGAAGAAGAGGTTGCCTTGATGACAGCATGTCTTTCTAACATCCCAGTATATGCCACTGTGTTTATGGTGCCCACATATCAAAGTCACTCATGCTGCACTCATGCACTCCCATATCATCACAGACATCACCTTTTGTTGATAACACCTTTTGTTGGATGGTCTTTTTTTTTCTTTTTGGAATTGGGAACCCAACATCTATTTTTCCTGAAAACAAGCTGAAACATGATTGTTTTCCCCCTTGCATATATATATCCACAGACACTGTTACAGCATTCAACAAACTCAGGAAGAATGGATAATGACCATTACTCTAGTGCACTGCTGTATGACTCCACCACCAACTATGACCTCAATAATAAACACATAATGAAATGATCACCTTTTGGACAGTTTAAACTTTAAAAAGTGAGAAATGACAATGCTGTAAAAGTAGACATGGGAGAGGTGCTGTACAGGATTACATTGGATTGTATATGTGTGCACAATAAATTGGTATGTGACTGTAGATCAACATTTTGAGATCTTAACATCTTAAAATTACACTTAAAAAATTGGCCTTGTATTGAGGTTGGCCAGTCGATTTTTTTTGTAATGTTGTCCATAGTGTCTGAATAATAATACCGGTCAAAATCTGAGTTTTTGTTACAGCGATATTCTGGAGATACAGTTTAGAGTTTGTTACTGTGCTTCCACCAGCACAGGGTAACACATCTCTTTGTAATTTCCATAAAAAGCATGTTTAGGTGCCGTGATTGCTTAAGATGTGATATGACTAGTAATACTGTTCTCCTGTATAACGCAGCACTCATACACAGTGATTGATATTCATCATGGTGTATTTTTTGTCCATAGTTACCACATTTTAAGAACAACTGATCGGTCACAGAATCAAAGGAGAAGGAGAGTCTGATGTGCAAAGAGCACTGATAAGGAGTCAATTATACAGCTGTCCAAATTTCATTCTTCTGTGTCTATTCACGTACTTCCTTGTCTGCTTTGCCTCTCTGATCTGTAATGGCTCTCATTTGGCTGAACATACCATAGCCACTACAATTTGTTGGCCTCTCGCCTTAAAACAAAAAAAGTATGAGTGAGAGAATGACAAGTAACCGAAAGACAGCAAGACGTAGTAGAAAGAAAGTGCTCAAAGTATCTGACATTGACAGACTGTCCTAAATTTACCTGGAAGCTTTAACAAATCTACAACCATGCTAATGAAAAGTTAAGGTATTACTATATTCACCCCGGTGACTTGAATTCATGGCAATCAAGCCAACAGTTAACTGGGACACATCATACAAAACCAACCTTGTGAAGGTGGCAGAGGAAAATTTGGAGATCAATAAAGTCATGAGAATTAGTGATGCAGGAATCTTAAATGTCTGTATAACAGTTGTACTAATCCATCCATTAAGCAAATGTTGAGGTATTTCTTTTAAAAGGGTACTTTGACATGGTGGCGGATAAGAAGTTGATCACAATAGTAAGCAGCTCTATAGGATTACAACTATAGGATTATAACAACATACAGATACAACTAGAAATTTAATTGAAAGTTGGAATCAAAATGTTCTCAGTTGCTACTGTACATATGCAACCTTGCTCTTGGTCTGCAGTCTCAGTGTCATTTTGAAAAGAATGTGTTAGCCTCTCCTAGAGAGGGTGGCATGCTAGTGCCTTGGGTGCATATCCACCTTACCAGTTTAATTGGACAGCTGCTCAGCACTAAGATTCATACACACATACCTACTTCCTTGAGCCTGATGGCACCTTTATTGTGACAAATATGGGCGCAATTTATTGGTCTCTCTGGACAGTAAATAGAAGGTTACATGCAGCACTGGAGCTTTAATTGCATTGTCAGGAGAAGGTAATGTCTAGAGGAGGCAGCTCTGATGTTTGCACATAAACTCACACAGATATACACATTCACAAACCACCTACAGTTTGTATACCCACATGTTTGTGTCTGGATAAATGCACATGTATATGCACACACTGCACAAGTATAGACATTTTACTTTTAAGAAAATAAGATATTGTTCCAGAATCCCCTCTTTATGGTTCCATTCTTTTCAGCTGACATGGGGAAGACACACAGTACCAGCTGTTTGCAGCAACTTTAATCTGATTCCATCGTAGATTAGTGATGTATCTTGTCAAAGCATACTTTTGACATTCTATATTTGGATTCATCAATCAATCTGTTGCTCAGAGAATATTGTCATGTGCAAGTAAAACACTGTAAAGTCAAAGGATCACCAAAGACACAACAGTAATGTAATTCCTGAGCAAAACACCTGTTAAAAATAAGCTTTAGTTCTTTACAATTTTAACAAAGCTTATAAACAGAACAGTAAACATAAATTGGACTCAAGTAAGTAACTTAAAAAAATACTGGTAAGGTTGGATAAATAACCCCTCCAGTCTTCAATAGAAAGAGTTTTTGTTTTGTTCGTTTCTTTGTTTCCCCCCCCCCCATTTATGGACACCAGAGCCCCTACAAATAAATGTAATCATTTAGCCCAGCCATCGTTTGGCAATTCAGTAGACAAATTGTGACTGTTCAAATGATTTAGTTCATTGTAATGTACTGTACTGGACAATAAATTTCAAAATGGATAAGAATGTTCCCAGTTCAGATCAAGGATTGTGGTTATAAGTAAAAATATGTAATATTTTTGCTAGATTGTCCACTCCTACTATGGTTTTTGGAGAACTTATTTTTTGTTGAATTAACCATATTTAAGGGTAATAACTGGTTTGCATTTTGTTTTAAATATTGCTCTAGGCTGATTCTTATAATATCATAATAAAGCCAAACTTGTGGCTCTGATCTTCTCTGGAGAGTTTCAACATTTATAAACACCTTTGAACACAGTTGTACATGAGCAAACCCAGCCACCACCCCCCATTTGTGGTTATTTTCTTCTCTAGTATTTTTCAAAGTAATATTAGCTTATTCAATAGTATTTTGAACTTGGCATTAAGTGTGCTCATATAGTTTTACTGCATAATAACCACGTCTATGTAATTAGTGAAAGTAAGCTCAAATAAAGAGACCGTCTGCAGATTGTCACAGCCCTTTGTATTCAATAATAGTACATTGCA
>OMLM01014680.1:96371-117030 GCA_900302695.1 Helostoma temminkii
TACATTGCATATTTATGAATAATATTTTTATGAAAATATGGCTATACTATCTCATTTACCTCTATGTCATGTGACCAGATATACTGTTGCCATGTAATTCACTACTTATAAATGGTTAGAGTCATGTTGCATGTTCATGTTACAAAACATCCAAAACAAACAAAAACACACATAGCATGTGGTTTGCTGCTCATTTTGCAGTAACTTGTGGGTGTTTAGAATACTTGGTAGATGTCGAGTGGAGTGGAAGGTAGTAAAACAAACTCTAACTGAATATGACATAATGAGTGCCAGGAAGAAGTGAAAAGTCTAATGCATAACTCTCTAATTGGTGTCCGCTTTGGCATGGGGGAAAGACCACCAGAAGGATACTGCACAACTGGGGATAGAAGCAATAAATAGGAAGGAGCAGATGGTCTACACCAGAGGACACACACCCAAATGCATGCAACAAACTGGACACCACAAAAGTTGGAGGCAGGTGTGGGTGTATGTGTGGAGAGAGGGGGAGAGATAGTATCACTGTACATGTGCTATATTCATATCAGCAAGTACTGTATAGTCTACATTTTAAGTGATTACTTAATGAAAAGTATTTTTCCATCCATAACAATGAGGGCATATTTTTTTCTTGTTTCTTGATTTTGTTGTCAACTTGACACAGAGAAAATGTCACCTGCATGCAATGGTCATCCTCCTGGTCATTGTTTAATTTTTACAACACTTGAACAGTCACCCAACACCCATGTGTATGAGGCACTGCACATCCTCATAACGCCACGTTTGTCCACCATTCATCCGGCAGTGTTTTGGGTGTACAAATAAAGCTAATTAAAAGCTACACAAAATTCCAATGCTCTCAAATCATGTGATTCATTGCTTTTAGTTCCACTTCGGTTCAATATGCTTTCTCACCAAAAGGTTTATGATGACCTCTTTCTGGGGCTCCCGGTGCTGTTGTTTCGAACTTCAACCGAGTGCAATTACTGTGTTCACACAAGACAAAATAAATAAAAACAAGCTATTTTAATTTAAACAGACTAAAGTCTGAAGGAGTGAAAGCACTCTTAGTTTCGGTAATTCAGGATTGACAAGGAACAGTGTAGTGTGAAAAATAATGCACTAATCACAAAGCATCATCATTTCAACACAAAACTTAACTATGAAACATGTGTTTCAGACTGACAAAGGCTCTGGTGATTTCTACACTATAGGTGTTGTTAACTGAAAATTCATTAGCATGTGCAAGTTTTACAATTAAACTGGAAATAGTCATATATTGTCAACCTGACAGACCTCACTTCCTTAATTGACACAATAAGGCGCAAGGTGCACATCCTGGAGCACTACATCTACATCTGAAGGTTGTAGGTTATATACTGTATATGCAGACTATTAATAAATCCATCTAGTGGTCATCAGGCAGACAGACCTCAACATAACAATAGCCATCCTAAATAAATGATACTTGATAATTTATTTTAGTTAGTTCTTTGAGCAACCATTTCATTTATTAGCAATGAATCGATAGAGCTTACATATATATGTATGTATATATGTATATATATATGTATATATATATATATGTGTGTATATATCTTTTTTTTTTCAATTTTATTAAGACTGCAGCACTATTGACAGGTCATTCATATTTTCTCTGGAATCATCTCAAGGTTTTCCCTGTAGCTACAATTAAGACAGCATTTGTGATGGCATGGTATGAATGTCAATGATTTTCTGTAACCATGAGAAATGTTTGGGTTACACATACTACACACTGCATGTACCAAACACCCACCTACCCACATCTTTGGTTTCTTTTGATTACCTCAGGCAGTCAGCTTTTAGTAAAACAAATTGTGGATTTTGCCATTACTGTAGTAATTAGTCACTGAGCATTATACATAACCTGAGTGTCAGCTGAGTAGGTGTACTTTCTTTTTTAAATGATATTCAAAATATGGTATTATGGATTTAGTCACTATGGCTCCACTGGCATTTAGGAATCATGCACTGTAAAAGGTGCTGTTGATTTTGTCTGCTATTTGTGAGAAATGAGCAACGGCTCCCCGTTTCTGCATTTAGCAGTGTATTTAGTCTGCAAACAGTGCAAGAGTGACTGACCACAACAGGCAATTATGCAAATGAAAAAAGGTGGAAATAGCAAGTGAGTATTTTTTTCCATAATTTAAAATGTGAATTCAGAGACATTCTAATATTGATGAGTATACTGGGGAGTGAGAGTTCTGCAGTTAACCTGCCTGTAATAGGGCATGTGTTGGCAGCAAGGTGAAGCACAGGTGCTAGTTGGATAACACTGACTTCATGCAACCCATTTATTGTTGTACATTTAGAATGTACTGCGTAAGCTTCAAAAAAGATACACAACCTGTTGAACACATTACTATCATCTTACATTAAATCACATGCAATTGCAGATTAAGAGGCCCCTGTGTAGCTACTTTTCAGAATATTTACTAACTGTGCTGTGACTGGAAATTACTTTCAATGTTACAGAATGTTTGGAAATTTGGGCAGAAGGTGCCAACACCTGATGGGAAAGTGGGATCTCTCCCATTGAAGGAGACTAGAAGGACTATGGGAGCACATGTTAATTTCCACTGGGAACAAGGCTGGCAGATGTCATTGTCAATTCCCCAGGTAATCCAGCTGTTAATAATGTTTTTTGCCTCCCAGTTTTCTTTCTGGGCTTAGGATCCAGATTTGGTCCAGGTGTTTAAGGTACACACATGCTTATTCATGCACATTACAAGCATAAAGATACTCAAAAGCATACACTGTGTTGCTCATTATCAGTTTATTAATACTTACACTAGCTCAAACGCCATTTTTAACAAGATAAGCCTCGATTACATTGTGTTCAACTACCTCCCTGCTGTTTTGTGTATTACAATATTAAAATAAAAAATATGGTCATATTTTACCCTGTTGGGGAATTAAAAAAAGGTCAACCCATAAAAATACAAAACAGTCCACATTCTGACTGTTTTGCTGTGTAACTACTCAACAATCTCTCTTGCTTTCACAAACTGATCATTACTCTGACGCGCACACACACACAGATTTACTTCTAACCGAGTTAAAAACATGATGAAACACGATAACTTGCAGCTTTGAACTTTCAACTAGACCCATGTTTAGATCACAGACTGTCAGAATCAGTTCATCTTTGAGCTCTAGTCTTGAAGTGAATCCAGCAGCAATGTATAGATGCTCACTCTGATAGGAAAGCGCACTCATACAATGTATTTCTTTGTCACCGTGAGGTCCATTCCACCAAAAACCAAATAAATCCACTGTTTCCTCAGATCCTGAGAGGACATGAGAAAGAAAAGAGCCTTCTGTGTTGTGAGCAAGTGCGCACTGTCTGCTGTGCTCTGCTGCTACCTTTTCCTGCTGTTTACAGAGTGAGACCGCTGTCGTGGGGAACAACAATGGCAATGGTGGACATGGAGCTTTTCAGTAGGGGCTTTTCTGGTCATTGGCCAGAGCCAGAGGATGGACTATGACACTCTCCCAGTAATATACGTCAGTGAAGGCGAAAATCCTGAATGGCTGTGACAAGCTGTCATAAAATAAATTAAATGAAAACGTAAAATGAAACAGACTTTTAGAAGCAGCACAAACTTTTTAATAAATTAACGATTTCTGTTCAATAAAAATGAATCATGAGTAAGGTTGTTTATCATTTAAATTTTATTGATTCAGATTCTGCTTATCAATTCTGTTTTTTTATCTATTTCTTGTTTCAATTCTAAAATGGGTAAATAAAGCTAAAATGTTCACATTCAGAGGATAAGTATGATTGCTAAGGCTGTAATCTCTCTGTTGTCTTTAGCAGAGGTGATAAGTAACTAAGTACATTCACTCATGTACTGTACTTAAGTACAATTTAGATGCACTATACCAAAGTATTTACATTTTATATTACTTTTACTTTTGCTCCACCACAGTTGAGAGATACATATTGAGACATATTGTACTCTTTAGTTAGTTACTTTGCAGATGTTGATAATAAAACTGTACAACAGCAACACTGAGAGGTAAACAGACAACAATGAGTGGAAACGTTTTACAATACTATGACCTTACCATCATTATATGTTCTTTTGTTTGTTTTTTGTAGAATCGACAACTTAAAAAAGCAAAATTGACCACTCTGTGACAGTCCTCAGCTTTCTCTGGTATGTCACTGCTAACTGTCCCTGGCCCTACTGGAGGAGCTTGTGAGGTGCTACCTCTGGCTGATTGAAGCACTCTGGCTCAGAGACCATAACACGTCAAACACTGTAGTCTTTCACATCGATAGGATGCTGTCTCAAACATTTGGTCAGAATTAGCTTGTATTTGTTTTTATGAGATTCTCACAATTTACTTCATACATTGTTGTCCAAAGGTTCCTTACACCCTTTTTAGAACTTGCAAATTTGCTAGAAAGCAGTGTTGCCATAACGTTATTAATGCGTTTGCTCTAGGGAGTCTTCAATTGAATTTTCAAATGAGATACAGCAGATAAAAACACAACAACCACTCAGTGAAAGAATGTTTTGTTATGAGATGGTCAGGCATAGCAGTTGTGCTGCTGTTGTAATGTTGAGCCATTTGAGTTTTAGTAAGCACAGAGCATCATTTTATTAGGTCTCTGTTTAAAGAATCATACAGTTTTGTCGATACTGTTTGGGCTTTTTGGGATAAAGACACATTTTCAGCATGCTGATAGGGGAAAGTTGCACTAATTTGGAATAAATGTAAACATTGTCCATAGACAACTTCTGTATTTTACAAACTTGATTATCCTTACTTACACCTTGTATAAAAAGGTCTAGTTTTATTTAGTGTATCCAGGTTTTCTATAAATGTGACTTCATGCTAGAGGAATTTTGTAATGCTCAGTGTTTTATCACAAAGTGGTTTTCAATTTTGTATTTTTTGCATCCATTGATCCATTTTCTATACCACTATACCCCGTATGGGTCATGGGTGTGCTGGAGCCTATCCCAGCTGTCATACAGGCGAGAGGCATGGTACACTCTGGACAGGTCACCACAACCATTCACTACGGGCAATTCAGAGTCACCAGCTAACCTAACTGCATGTCTTTGGATTGTGGGAGGAAGCTGGAGTGCCCGGAGAGAACCCACGCAAACATGGAGAGAACATGCAAACTTCACACAGAAAGCCGACTTCTGTTTTTTGCATTCTTGATTAATTTTCTTAGGGTCTACATGCAGTTGTCCCTTCATCCCTGTGGTATTTTAACATTTTGATACATCACATTAAAATATATACTCCATACTCCACTTGTTAACACTACAGCTCATCTAATTGTGTATGAAATAGCTGAAACATGTTTCATATCAGTGAAGTGTAAAATTACCTTTGGGCAGTTTCATACAACGCACTGACATTAAAAACAAAAGAAAACAAGATGGGATTCTCCAGCTGTGACAAACAAGAGGCTGTCATTTGGTCAAAGGCAGTGTCATGCCTTGTGTTATGCTTAGCACGTTTATAGCTCACATTTGCACAATAAAATTAGAAAGTTTATTTATACAGCACATTTCTAAATCAGACATCACAAACTGCTTCACAATAAAGAGGTAAAAGATAGCCAAGTAAAAATTATGTCAAAATAAAAAGAGATAAAAATGGATAAATAGTACGCTACTCAAAGATAAGTCTAAACAAATGGGTCTCAGGTCACTTTTTAAAGGCTGAACTGGCTGTTTACAAAGCCCGTGGCACTTTGCTTTTGTAATTTATCACTGCTAATGAAAAAGCTTTGTCATAGGCATTATTGTTCTGTGAAGAAATGTATTCTACAACACATGCCATGTTTAGTAAATGTAATGGATCCTACTTGTTACAAGAATAGTGTAGTTCCTGCAGGAATGTCTCAGTGAGCAGTTTGTTTATGTACTGTACTGTGTGTGCATGTTGAGTGTGCAGTCGAGCGACTGGATGGAGCAGTGCAGGTTTGAGATAGCCACTGGAACATACAAGTTACTGTAGAAGTGCCAAAAGAATTAATGTAGTGTACAGTTTATGTGTCATTGTGCAGTCAAATAAGCCCCTCAAGACCAATAGTCTTGTTTGCCAACTACTGTTAAGTGAAAAGGGTTTAACCCTGTTTAGATGTTCTCATGTAATGTACGGCAGTGCAGTTTCTACATTTCTACACATTGGTGGAAAGTAACTTTTTATATTTACTCTCTCCAGTGTATTGTACAGACATGCTTGAAATGTTGTGAAATAGTGTAGGGCTGCAACTGAGCATTGAGTGTATTGAAAACATGTGCTTCACCATAAATGCAACCTAACTTACACATTTCTGCTTCAGTACTTGTAATTTAGTGCAGTTAGTAATATATAAATGTAATAGTCTGCATAGTAGTTTATTGTGTTAAATCATCTCAGACTAACTTCCTATAGTCTTCTGTCTATTTTTCTAACCTGACTGTGCTGAACTTACTGGGAGCTGGTCCTGGCCTCACTCTGCTGTCTGCATAGTTACTGTTGTTAGAGGAACAATTATACTAAATCTTTTACGTTCTCACTGTCACACAGAACCACCAGGGGTGATCACCACAACACATCCACAGATATATAACTCTTATGCTCTTACCCTCGCTCTCTTAGAGGTCTTATTACACTGAACCACTCATTTGTGTAGCGGACCACCAGAAAATGTCCCAACCTTACCAATTGGCCACCCTGCCTCTGTTTGTCGTGCTAGAATATTTAAAATGTTTTGGGGGTACAGTAGTTTAAACCCTAAACCTATCCCCTTGGCTATGCCTTTGCTGCAGATAACCATTTAACAACAAGAATTATAGAAACTAAACTATAGAACTCTATAGACATTTTTGTGTTTCAAAGTCTCTGCTTCCTGTTCTTTCTTTTGATACCTACTTAAGCATGCATGGACAAGCAGCAGCAAAGGCTGCTCATTTGTCTCATTAGTGGAGAAGACAGAAAGAAGTATGACTCGCCTGAAATACCTGCCCTTGCCCACATCTTGGGGCAAGCAGAATGAAAGACGACTGATTGATTTTCTGTATCAAACATCGACAGAAGAGGTGGGAGAAGGCCTCTGATGCATTTTTGTATTTATTTATTTTAGTTTAGTTATTTTCACTGAACATAGCACTGATCTTTACAGGCATAGTAAGGTACAGGGAAAGTGCTGTTTAACATTTCTGCTTCATTATATATTGTTCAGACAGGTAAAGGTGGTAAATGAACAGTCTGATTCTAAGTTCTGTTTCCAATTTATTGTCTTTTTTAACACCATTTAATCCCAATGTTTTATTTAATGTGTAAATAAATATACAGTGCTTTGGAAATATATGAAATGGAAATGTTTTTTCCTGACATTTGACACACTTAAATGATTCAGATAATCAAACAAATTTTAATAAAATTAATGAGTAAATACAAATGCACTTTTTAAATGATGATTTCATTTATTAAGTGAAAAAACATTCAAAATCTGTTTGGGCCTATGTAAAAAAGTAATTGACCCTTAAACCTAATAACTGGTTGTGCTAGCCTTGGGGGCAACAACTGCAATCAAGTGTTTGCAATAATTGACAATGAGTCTTTCACATAACTATGGAGGAGTTTTGGCCCACTCTTACTTTTAATTTAGCCATGCAGGAGTGTTTTCGAGCATGAACGGCTTTTTTAAGGTTATGCAACAGCATCTCAATCGGATACAATTCCGGACTTTGACTAGGTCACTCCTTAATTGTGTGTTTTTTGTTTTTTTATTTAGTTTAGTTTAGTTTTTTTGTTGTTGTTGTTTTTGTCATTTAGAGATGGACTTGCTGGTGTGATTCGGATCATTGTCCAGTGTGCTTGAGCTTGAGGTCATGAACTGATGGTACTCCATCAGTTCATTTTTTTTTAACGATTTTCTAGTAGAGCGCAGAATTCTTGGTTCCATCAATTATGGCAAGTCGTTCAGGTCCTGAAGCAACAAACCAACCCCAGACCATTACACTACTACCACCATGTTCGACTGCTGATACGATGATGATTTTAACAAAATGCTGTGTTGGTTTCATGCCAAATGTAACAGGACTCACACCTTCCAAAAAAATTTTTTTTTATCAGTTTACAGAATATTTGCCCAAAAGTCTTGAGGATAATCAAGACATTTTTTCACAAATGTGAGACAAGGCTTTGTGTTCTTTTAGATCAGTATTAGTTCTCACCTTGGAACTTTTCCATGGATACCATTTCTGCCCAGTCTCTTACTTATTTTTGAATCATGAACACTGACCTTACCAAAGGCAGGTAAAGCCTGCAGTTCTTTAGATGTTGTTCTGACTTTTTTAATGATCTCCTAGGTTAGTCACTGTTGGAGTAATTTTTCACATAGGGCCAGGCAGGTTAGGACAGCTTTTTCCCCTTAATAAATGAAAATATAATTTAAAACAGCTTGTATTTAAATTGTATTTACTTGGGTTTTCTTTGTGTAATATTAAAATTAGTTTGATAACCTGAATCATTTAAGCGTGACACATTTTTCCAACAAAAGAAAAGTAGGTTAATGCTGTATTCCAATGAGCTGCATGAAACCATCAAATTTTGTACACTTCTGTGTGAACTTGTGTATAAATACAGAAATTTTACCAAAATACACACTGTGTAGCCCAAAAAACACCCCAAACATAAACCTCTATAAGATAGAAGATTAAATAAACTGCCAGTGGGAGACAGGTTTTGTTTGTTATGACTTGTTTTGAATCATTTCATAAAATGCTTACATTTCTTATTGTTTGTTAAAATATGCATATTAGTGGTCAGTCTAGAATAACATACAGGCTGAATACAACAGTGTTTTCGTTATTTGGCCTACTTTTTTTAAGGTTGAGGCTAATTGGCGATTAGAAAATCCAAAAGTCCAAAATCCTCCAAACCAATATCCACAATCCAAAAGCCAAGCCCAAAGCCAGAATGCAGCCAGAAAAACAACAGGGTAAATTACAGGGCCAGCAGGAAAAAGGCTGGTGCGGAAAATAATCAGGACCTAGGACAGATATTAACTTTGTGTCTTCTCTCTCCCGTAGTTATGCCTCCCTCCCTCCCTCTCTCTCTCTCTCTCTCTCTCCTAAAGCTGTGTATTCTGGGTGTTCAGTTGCTGGCCCATCCAACCTGCCTGCTTGTTGCATGTTGTTGTTATTGGTTTTGTGATCTGCTGTTCTTTTCTCTTTTTCTTTCCACTCACCCCAACTGGTCGAGGCAGATGGCCGCCCACCTTGAGCCTGGTTCTGCTGGAGGTTTCTTCCTTTCTTAAAAAAGGGTGTTTTTCCTCTTCACTGTTGCCTAGTGCTTGCTCAAGGGGGATTTGTTGGGTTTTCCTCATTATTTAGTTGCATGTAGGGTCTTAAACCTTACATTGTAAAGTGCCTTGAGATGACTTTTGTTGTGATTTGGCGCTATATAAATAAACTTGAATTGAATTTAATTGAATTGGTTATGTGATACCTTAAAGTAGGGTCAAGCAAGCATGGCCCACGGCAGAACAGTGTCTTCCTTTGGGTTTTTATTCTACAGTAAAACAAGCTTATGTTAAACTAGGAAAAAAACACAAAATATCTGCACACCAGAAACACACACAAACGCAAAAATTGGTGGACTGGACATTCTCTGGGAAAATACACATTCGACCTATTAGTGTTACCACTCAGTGCAGTTATTTTATCCATGGCCTGATCATGCTTGCTACTCAGTTGAGATAACTTGACCTGGAGCTCCGCCCCAGGGTTAGTCTCTGTCAGTTCATTATCACTGTCTCTGTCTGACTTGGTTAAATGTCTGTGTGTAAGTATCTCGGCTGCTTGTTCAGAAGGTGCTCCTCCACGTAGCTGTTATCCGATCCCCAGCTATTTGACACCGGGCACTGTGGGTCCCAGCCACCACCGTTTTTCCCCCTTTCCCTTTTTTTAAAACACCAGTTTGCAGAGCTCCACTTCTGGTACTAGAATTGTGTGGCCGGGAAAAACCCACAGAATGACCTAAAATATTTGACTCTAGTCAAAGTTTCCACTATTTCAGTTCTTCTACCTTGTCTTGGTCTGTGCCTTTGCCCTCAGCTGAGATCTGATGAGCAAGGAAGCACATACTCTACTGGAGGAATTGGCATTTCTCCACCTTGACTTTTAACCCTTTCCCTCAGTCTCTGCAACACAATCTGTAGCCTGAGGTTGGTGAATAGACTAATATATCATCCAAATGCACAAGCATTATCTGGAAGGCCAAGTAATTCATGGTTGCCTGGATGAGTGTTTGGAAGGTTGCTGGCTCATTGCAAACACCAAATGGCAGTCTACTGTAATCAAATAATCCAAAAGGGGTTGTAAAGGCTGTGTTTTGTATGTCCTTCTCACTGCCACCTGGTGGTACCCACTTGCAAGGTCAGTGATAAAGAAAAACTTGATCCCATGCAGAGCATCAAAGCACTCATCAATGCTGGGCAAGGGAAAAGCTGGTTTTGGAGTTTAGTCGCCTGTAATCTACACACAACCTTAAACTGTTGTCTGCCTTAACAGACAGTACACTAGGCAATGCATACACACTAGTGCTGTCTTTGATGACACCTTTTTTGAGAAGCTGTTCATTGTCTTTGGCATTGTCTTTTATCTGTTCAAGCTGAGTTTAGCTTCTCCCCAAGTACAGAGTCAAAACTGGCAATAGCCAGCTTAATCACATTAATTCCAATGGGTACTGGGTGTTGTGTAAGTTGAAATGTAATGTGTTGCTAGACCCCTGGTGGCCATTTGTGGCTATAACACTTTGTTACATTAAATGTACAAGTTCATTTTTATTGGTTTTTAGAGTCACATGATACTCTGACAGTTTTTACATCATTTTCCTAAGTAGAGTTTAAGCACGGTCTGCTCACAGGGCAGACCGTGCTTAAACTGACAGTAAAAAAAGTTGATGTTGTAGATGTATTTTAGGTATTTTAGGTAATGTTGCAAAATTTTGTTAGAACTGTAGCAAAGAAAGGTGTTAATTATGGATCTATGGCTTGCTTACAGGAAAGAAAGCTCAATGGTATTGAAATTTTTTTTATAACTAAGTGGAAAACATGATCATTGTAAAAATTCTTTATTGTTTTGTTGTTTCAGTTTTACAAAAAAACATTTACCCTTAAATGAAAAAAGAACAGTAAAGGCTCAGTTAACTTTACTTATAACTTTAACTTCACTTACTCTGACTCCCTGTACAACCATGTTCGCTATCTGCCTAAGAGTGAACGGACACTCACTCTGAGGAGAATACTGGGGGGTGATTTTTCTGGCTTTGATTGCTACCTTTGCCCTTTTGGCTGTGGATCTCCTGGGCTGGATCCCTGACCACCTAAAACCTACACTCTGGTATAGTTAAAATGACTCTGAGATGGCTTTCAGTTTCCAACAGGGCTTTAGCCATAACACCGCCCGCCTCAATTTCCACTTCTAGACACATGCGAACTGCTCACTCAAAAAATCTCTCACAAATAAAGGTCTTTGAGCCTTTAACCTTACCTGGGATTACACAGCTCTCAGCAACAGAGGAAGCTAGTTTCCCTGAAAAGGTACATCACTGGCAGTGGACTGACTCTGTGGCTTGTGTCGCATACACTCTCTGGCAATGTGTCCTACTCCCTTGCATTTGAAACAGACAGGCTTCCTGTCCTCTACAAACTCAAACCTTTGTCCAGGCCTCAAACATTTGGCTTGTCTCTGAGAGTTTCACCACATTGACCAATTCACCATTTGCTCAGTAACAAATTTAAGGATTGCATCTAGTGTAAGAGATGCTTTGTCTTGTGCACTATAACCTCCCTTCAGCACACTGTCATATAATATGCTCCTACTTTTGCCAACTCTTGTGTTACTGGGTCTGTCTTCAAGAGACAAAGCAACAACTTCCTGAAGCACCTCCAAAAGTGTAGACTTTGGCTTATCTCTAAACATTTTGAACTACCAAGGAGAAAGAATGAAGTCAACCTAGTCACTGTCACACACCCTGGGACCTGATATCCGTCTGTACTTCTTCAAGACACTCAACAGAATGACCTTCAACAGTGGCATCACCACTAAAGGATTGGACTGGACAGTCTCCAGGAAAATACACATAGGGCCTGTTAGTGTTACTACTCAGTGCAGTTATTGTAGCCATGGCCCATTCATGCTTGCTACTGTGTATAGATAACTTGATCTTGAGGTCAGTCTCTCTCAGTTCATTATCACTGACTCTGTCTGATATGGTTAAGTGTGTGTGTAAGCTTCAGTCAAAGCACATTAAAGTAGAGGTGCATCACAGAAGGCTCTGGCTAATCACCGTCCACCACAGCGTCTATCGAGCACTCTGGTGTCTGTGATATTTTTCTTACCACAATGGTCTTACTATACAAACAGCAGAAAACGGAAGCAGCACTGTGTGCAGCTAACTGTTAGATATATTGATGAACACACTACAATGTCGCTTTACTATACCAGTGAGGATCATTCTGTACAGTGCTGCTGGATTACCTTTAAGAGTGGTGTTCAAAGATGAACTGATTCTGACTGTCTGCTACCTAAACCTGGGTCTACTTCAAAGTTTGAAGCTGTAAGTGTTACAATTTTACATTTTTTTTATCTTGTTTTTACTGGGTTAGCTGGGATCTCTGTGTGTTTGTCTTTGTGTTCGGGTAGTGGTAGCAGGAAATTTTCAGTTGAACTGTCTAAGATTGCCTAGAGGATGTGTCTAAATCAACAATGATGGTCAATACTACATCCATACACTGAGTTTTCAATGTTACAGTTTGTACCAGTTTGACCTTTTGTAGATGGACACACACTTTGCATAACCCCACATGGGATAAGAGGTACGTCAGCAAACAGGAGGGGAGGGGAATGCTTAAATCGAGAGACAGGCTCTCAGAGCAAAATTTGAGTAAAGGTAAAAAAAACAGCATCTGCACAGTTTATTAATATGACAATTTACATACACATTCTGGGGATGTCGGGGACCTGTTTTTTACCTGAAATGGGTTTTAATATGAGACCTTTAATTACCTAGTTTTCGGTCGACTCTGGTCGTGAAAATTACTGCTGAGATCTTGAAGTTTTGTGTGTTGTGCAATTGTGGTAGGTTAAATGTAGGTAAAATGTGAATCTTATTAAATAAGATTGAAAATTGAAATGTTAATCTTATATAATAAAAAAGTGAATCTTATATAATAAGATCTACATTCATTCATTCATTCATCTTCTGAACCTCTTAGTCCCCACAGGGGTCACGGGCGAGAGGCGGGGTACACCCTGGACAAGTCGCCAGTCCATCGCAGGGCCACATATTGACAAACAACCATTCACACCCTCACTCACACATACGGGCAATTTAGAGTCCCCAGTTAACCTAACTGTATGTCTTTGGACTGTGGGAGGAAGCCGGAGTGCCTGGAGAGAACCCACGCAAACACGGGGAGAACATGCAAACTCCAAGATCTACATCTCTTATAAAGTATTAACCATGGTAAGCTAATCCCTAATTAATTTTAATAACACAGTGTAATGTATTTTTATGTATGTATGTATGTGTGTGTGTGTGTGTATGGTTTCATGTGCATTATATACACAATGCAATTATGTTTTGTTAGCATCTTAACTGGGGTACTGGGCTACAGGCTCAGCATAACACTGCAAGTCAACCACAAGTTAAAATTTTTTCCTCAGGTTGTTATTTTATTTATGAGAAAGTTCTCAGGGCTATCTATAATGAATGCTGCAGCCATGGCCTTTTTGCAATATGGTTTTGACATGAAAGAAGGCTACCTATAAACCAGTGTAGGATTGATATAAAAAGACATCTGGAGCGACTTCAAAGAAAACCATGCATCCTCTTCACTACATTTGTACACATATACTTACTCCAACCTTGACTTCAAAGTTTACAATTAACAATTAAGGAGTCCTGTACGAATCCAGTTTTGCAAAGCTGCACCTGCAAAGCTTGGTCCCAGACCTGACCCCTTACCTGCATTTATCCCTCAATGAAATACGCACTCAACTAAATCCATTCATTTAAAACCTCGCCTGTACCCGTAACCTAATTAAACACATTAGCTACATCATTACAGTTACTTATACAATGCAAAATTACAAACAGCTGAATTTGCTGTCTGTCAGCTGTATTCTGAATTATAGAGTGATAATTATGTGATAAAATTTAAATGAATAATGAAAACACAAGACAGCAAGGTACTGGGGGTGAATAGATTTAATAAAGCTATAACAGAAATACAGACAATGGAAAACCACTCCTCACAAAGAAAAAAAAAAAAAAAACCACACACGAGCAACTGGGGTCGTCGCCCAGGAGCAGAAACAGGAGGGATGGTGACAACCACAGAGTTGAGCTGCCCAGGAGCAGGAGTATGTGTCGGGTCCAGTTGCTGCAGAACAGGGAAAGAAGTTGCTGCATTGATCAGCCAGGAAACAGGACAGAAAGTTGCTACGTTGACCAGCCCAAACGCAGGTCAGGATGTAGCTGCGTCAATCAGCTGGACAGGAAGTGGCTACATCGACGTGGCCGTGCAGAAGCAGGTGCAAGAACTGGAGCCAGTGTATGCGAAAAAACTGGAACTGCAGGTGCAGGGGCTGGGCTTGATGCTGGAGCAGGGTCGGGCGTGGCGACTGGTGCAGTGTCAGGATCCTTTAGCCCGACGTCTGTGAGCGCTGCCTTTTCTGTATGGTCTCAACCTCTAAACCCCAGGAGACACCGTTATCCTATGAACTTGAGCGACAAGGAAGTGATCTCTGGCCTGGGCCTTCATTTGGTCCCAGATTTGTTTGGCTTCCGCTGGACTCAAAGAGATGGGGGTGTCCATGGCGCTAACAGTGGAACAGGCAGTGTAGGCCAGTGAAGCCTGAGTCTCAGGTATGTAGCAGACCGTGGAGGCCTGTGTAGCCCGGGGTTCTGGTACATGGCATGCTGTGGAGACTTGTGAAAAGGCTTGGCCACTTCTAGCTGCCTTCGGTTTTGCCATAACTTAAGCTCGCGGAACTCTGAGTATTTTGACAGCTGGGTGTGTGAAACAAAGAATCACACATTGACTTGATAAGTTTTATCAGATGATGACTCAGAATCTGCCAGTTCACAAGTAGCCGGTAAATAGTCTGCTCCTCGCTTCATAACCCTGATTTCCCAAAACAAAGGGCCAGCTGCCACACCACGGTGATCAAAACATGGAACATAACTAGCCATATTCACTAGAAGCTAGAATTTGTGTGCTGAGTCCATACTTCGTATGGTCAGAGCTTACTTTCAGGGTTGTACATGAAGGCGGACCCAAAATGCACACAAGCAGTAAAGGTACTGGGGGTGATAAGATTTAATAAAACAGAAATTCAGACAACAGAAAACCACTCATGGAGGAAAAAAAAATAGCAACTAACAAAAGCAATAATTAAGGCTGAACTAATTGGTGACTAGAACGAGAGGGGAATAAACTAAGAACAGAGAAAAACATAAGATCTATCAATAAAACTAGAAAACCCTAATAAACAAAACAACAAAGGGAGATAGTTAAACAGAAATTAGTGCAAGAGTAATCCTACAGACAACCAAGGAAAACAGTGAACTGTAAACTAATGTGAGAATAACCCTATTGAAAAACAACTAAGGAAGACAATAAACTTGATACTGGCAACTGGCCTGGCATGGAGAACAGGAGAAAAACAGGCAATGATTTAAGAGGCAAACCTGGCAGTGACATAACAAAAGCTGGGAGTCCATGGAGTAAACTAGCAGGAGTTTAAAACAGGAAACTGGATGCTCATAACTGAGCCAGCGCAGAAGACCGAACAAAGCAGACTGATAAGAATGGCGAATATATGCAGAGTCCAAGATGTGGTGAGTAGCTGCAGCTGGGTTGATAGAGTGAGTGGGAACAGGCGTGTGTGTATCTAGAGAAAATGGCAGGGGGTGGCCACATAAATCAGAATGTGATTTAGGTAAACAAAACCAGATCAAATCAGATTGGATTATAAGATGTTTATTTAAAGCAATGGCTGAAGTTGGCTGGTGAGGGGAGGCTGAAGGTGAGTAATATTGTTGCCTCCATTAGCTATTAACACACTATTTCTGTCTGTGTGCAGGAAACTGGAGCACAGAATTATTAAAATAAGTCAAAACATAAAATAAAAAGTGCCAAAGAAACAATAAATAAAATGTAGGGAGAGTGTCTCATTTAACCCACTGTCCTCACAAAAAATCAAAAAAACAAACAAAAAAACAGGTCAGGTAATAAGCAATGAAACGTAAAATATGGGGAGCTGAGGAACAACAGACAAGTCATAGACAGGAAGAGAAATGGCTCGAAAGTTGCACACCTAAGTCAGGATAGCAGACAATCTGGCAGATTGTTGTGGCAATTGAAGCTGCTTATAAAGTAACTGTGCTTTCTGGACAATTTCTGTGACTACATCCATAACTAACTTTGGAAGAGTGTCACATAACTTCTTGTGGAGGTTGTTTAATCTGTGTTCCAAAGTGTCTGTGGTGAAGTGGACCTGTCTTATTCTTTCATTAAGCAGATGCTCTTGTGCCCCCTGAAGGATCTTGTCTGCTCTGTAGCTTCTTACTGTGGAACGCAGGCGTGACGTAATGAGGCTCCGTTGTCTGCATCTGAGTTTGAAGTGCAAGCGGGTCCTGTAGTGTGCCACTTTTCTTGCTTTCATATTCTTGCACCAACTTCAGAGTTTCTGCCCCAAATATGTGTAGCAATATGTCGATTCTCAGTCATCCAAGTGAAGTTATCTAGCAGCTGACTCATGGAAACCGGACCTCCTTCTTGTTAGGTCAAAATGTTTTACTACTGTTAGGTCAAAACATTTCACTACTTTCACTAGCTTCTTTAGTCTGAGGATAGTTGGTTAGATACCACAAATTTATCCTCCGGGTTGGTTTCACTTCACACCTGCCCTGAATAGGCTCCTTGGGTGAAACAATGGAAGGGGATGGTGTGAAAAGATATAATGTCACACTTCTGCCAACCCCTCCCAAGTGGTGGATGTGTGATTTGGGCCTGATTTTTCTGGGGATGGATGAAAGGGCACCATAATATATAGAAGACAGGTGGCATCTAAGGCCCCCACCTCTGTTGAGAGAGGGGATATTAATTTGCACATGCAAAGCTTCCCTCATCCCTCTCTCAAACCACTTGTCTTCTCTGTCCAATATGTGAATATCACTGTCCTCAAATCAGTGTCCTTTGTCCTTTAAATAGGTGCACAGCTGATTCAGGTCCTGAGGTGTTGCTCCATCTGTGCTGTGCCATCCTCTTGTGTAGCTGCTGTTTAGTTTCTCCACTGTATAGCTCAGAGAATTATTCACTGCATTGGTCTGCATACACTATATTGTTCATCTTGTGTTTTGGAATCCGGTCTTTTGGGTGGACAAGTCTCTGTCTGAGTGTGTCAGTGGGTTTGAAGTGGACAGGTATGCAGTGTTTTTTCAAAAATCTTGTTCAGCTTCTCGGAAACCCCAGCCATGTAAGGAATGACCAGGTTTTTGCGTTGGACCTAGGACTCAGGCTGTTCCATTGTCCTTTTTCTGAAGCAGGATCTGGCCCACTTGAAAGATGTCTTCACATGCCTGTCTTCCTTCTTTTTGGCTTCTGTGGATGTAAGGGTGTTTTGCACTCTATGGTTCAGGGACCTGATGACTCCTAGTTTGTGTTGTAAGTCAGAAAGCTACATGAAGAGAGTGTGGATCAAGAGAAGAAATGCAGAATATGGATACATGGATACATACATACTTTTTTGTTGTTGTTGTAGAGCCCAGTGGAAGCATTAATAAACAAAATAAAATCAAGTCTGAAATATCAAAATAGGGCTTCAATATAGCACAGCCTGGAGCACCCAACAATCATGTATTCAGTCCACTGTGGCAAGGGTTAATTATTACTCAGTGTTTAAAAGTGACTTCAAACACTCATTTGGTCTAAATGCAGAACTATGATTTGCTTTGTCAAACAAACTAGCATTAAATTTACTTTCAATTATATTCACAATGGATCAGTTTAGCTTAGGTAATGGAGGATGACTGCTCTTCATAAAACTCTGGGTCTGAGTACAATGGCTCCACAGGATCCATGAAGCATCTAGGAGAGAGTAGGGAACAAAACAAGTTTTTTTTGTTTGAAACCTTGACATTCCAACATGGTTTCTCATGTAAACACCAAATAATTGTTTGGTTTCATTTATATATCATTCCTTCTTTTGTGAAATATTCACAGTGTGCTCTGTGGGAGGGACTGGAAGCATTGTTCCCTATTGGGAGCTAATATCCAAGTCAGCAGTTCTCGAATTGTAATGATAGAGTGCCCGAAAAATGTAATCCCTCCCTGACTGTCTCCCACGGTGAGTCAATGACATAACTGACAAAGCTATTACTTCAGACAAATGTTTCTGGCAAAATCACACCAGGATATCCAAGCAGAAATAATACCATCTTTCTTTGAACTTACACCACTTCCTCCTACTATGTGTCCCTTTGTTTTCCTGTTACATTTTTATTTTATGTTTTTGGTGTTTATTGAGTAGAAGGTGTACCATACATCAGAGCATTCTAAAAAAGCTTTAGAAAATGTCAAATGTGAACTTAAGGTACCACAATACAATATTTGTCTGATTAACTTTTCATCAGTTCCAAGATCTTTCCCCAAACATTCTTAGTATGCCAGCATGAAGTGACAATGCACAATTTACACTTAGCCCAGATGAAGTTTTCATCTTGTATTTTACCACAATGTTGAATCATGGCAATTTCATTTACCTTTTTTACCCACTGTTCAACAGAAAAATACTCTCTTGTTAATGTAAAAAAAAAGATCTCTACAAGATCTAAAATACAAATATATAACTTGAAACAAGGTTTTGCATAACTTTACCTTTAAAATCACTGGGGATTCAAATATTTGAAGATTTCCTTCACAGATACAGTAGTTACCCAATTTCAATAATGAAATACAGCTCTTGAATGAAAATGTTCAACCATTGACATGATCTGAGCAGGAGCTGTCATTTATACAATGACTCCACAGTGAGCACAGAAAGCTGTGCACACACTTTTTGTTTCATGTTGTGTTTTGTACAGCCTGTGACTAAACAATTTAATATGTATTTTAACCCAGTAAATTATTAAGAGTGATTAAACATGTTAGAGACAGCTCATGGTCGTGTTTATATTTTTATGCAGATGTGTGTGCAATGATCTTACATTTTTTGCTAATACCCAGCCCATAATCCTTCCCTGTCCCTAACCCAGTGCTGTGAGTGCCTCAACCCAACCATAAAATATGTTAATAAAGTTGTATATTGGTGTGTTTAAATATTTTAATGGAAGAGAAAACTGGATTTTGTAGATCGGATAATTTAGGGATCCGTTGAATGTGAACATTTAATTTATATGTTGAGGATCAATGTATTTGCAATTTGTCATTTACATTAATTGTGAACATATGCTTGTTATGTTGACCGAAAACATAATCCAGTTGCAATTATATTTGTCAGCAGAACGTAATCGGGACAGGGCTGGGTCAGCTCAATAGCTCTGTAAATCCTTACAGCTATAGTGCCTTTTTCCGTGAAAAGTTTAGTGGATAAGCTAGGGCTAACGTTGGGTCCCAAGTTTTGGCAGTAGGCAGAGGTAAGTGGAAAAATTCACATTGAAGCAACAAAAAATCACATCTATGGGAAATAAGACCTCACTTACACTAGAATCAAATATCTCATCTACACAGACAGTGTAGCAGTAGCAACACATTAGCAGAGCAACAGCTTCTGCTGCCTGTGAATGTCAAACATGTCAGAGATGAGTAGACAGTCATGCTTTTATTCACCTTACAACAAATGAAGAAAGACTAATAAAACTGTTCTATGATTGCTGAAAAAGTTGCAGCTTAAGTTATTACATCTTTGCACCCCTAATAAAATTTATTAAGAATATCTTGTAGTGGGTAGAGGGATATTTTTCATCAATACGTTTCATTTTATGGACAAAAAAATGTACCAACATAATATATAAAACAAGTAAAATAAATGAATAAAAAATTCTTTAGAAAGCAATGAAAAAAAAAAAAATCAGTCCAACTCTTAACTAGAGAGGATCTGAAGTGGACTTTTAAATGAAGACCCCTGGTCTGTGCAGTGGAGGACATGGACACCTTTCTACAGCAAACGCTTGATTAATGCAAATAGCCACTGTATACATTTGGAATGTAGCCCTGTCTCTTGGAAAGCATCACCTTGGTGTGAAGTAAAATGAATAAAGGGCTGTTCAAGCAACATACTGAAGGATCTCTACATTAAAGGTAAGGACAGCATTAACTTTGAGGTTGTTCAATCAAAAGGTAAGACTCTTAACTATTATTCTTATAATCAGAGTCAGGTGTGGTTATATACAAATTAATTTAGACCGAATTAATTTACACCAATTTATTTCCTTGCAAAAGCTCTGCACTCCAAAATCAAATCAAATCAAATTCAAATTTTATTTGTCACACACACAGTCATACACAGTACAATGTGCAGTGAAATGCTTAGGCGACCGCCCGTGACCTTAAACAAAGAAAGAAAGAATATCTATATGA
>OMLM01014682.1:0-12218 GCA_900302695.1 Helostoma temminkii
TCGGCTGAATTCGTGCGATTGTTAATGGGAATTAATTCAACGTTTTGCGGTGTAATATGTTCAAACAGTAACATACGTGACTAGATCTCGGTTTAGTGGTGAGGACGGAGCGGCTGTGACCGCTCTGCTCCGGCCGGTACGTCGTGTTCTCGGCTGAGCTCAGCAGCAGCAGCATGGCGGCCTGGCCTCCTCTCCGTGTGCGCAGAGAAACCATCCTGAACGGCATCGCTGAGCGACAGCCTGTGGCTTCTACGTGATTATTTTATGGTGCTGACCGCTGTTTGCACACTGCAGTGATGATAGCGCTTATCAGCAGCTGCTGACTAGGCCTAGAGTCAACAGACGCACCACACTCGGATCTTACTGACAGAAAAAACGGAGCAGTCTACATTTGAATGGTGCATTTAATGCATTGCATTCAATCTAAACATCTAAATGTTAGGAATGCACTGAATGCACCATTGAAACACTCAGTGTAGGCTGTTAAACCTGTGTGAAGCTGCAGGCCACAGATATCAACATGGCCTGGTTGAAGTCAAGAGTTACCAAAACTGGAGTCCAGTCCATGAAAAAACATGGGGGTGTACATTACAGCTAGAAAACTCTGACATTTTGGATTTACATGCACACGAAGCATATTCTGAATATGAACCAGAGATCTCTTAAAAAGAAAAGATTAAAATCAAAAATAGCTGATCTGTATAAAGATAGTGTGGGTTGTCATTAAGATCCCTGTGAGGAAGTTTAAGACACACACTGATAAGTTAAGTTTTTTTTCATATACTTAAGCAACACAAACCTGTTATTAGCAGATGAGCTGCTCTGGGGCTGCAGGAAGCCCAAACTGTTGATAGATTAGGACTGAACCATAAGTTTTCATATGGATCACAGATATCGCAAAAACAGAAGGAATTTAAATTGTATATTTTATCTCTCCCACCAAAATTTCTAACAAAAATCAAAAGGTGAAGTTATCTGGAAGTCACGGCGAATGGACGTCCTTCTATTCTTCTAGTCGAAACCATTTACTATTGTTCTAAGGAGCTTCATCATTCAGACTGACTCAAGTTCCAGACATAATGTTAGTGAGAATTCACTTGGCTGTAGGGAAAGATGCCCGTCAACACAGCCATTAAGGCCAGTGGGTTCATGCATGTAGTTTAACTACAACAGACTGCAATACCTGAGCTCAATGAAGGACTCAGAAACTATAGTGAAAAAGGGCAAGGATCTATATTTGATACTAAATCACAATATTGCTGTTAAAAAGTGCAGTTCCGGTTTTATTCAGCCCTACGATAAATGGAGGCGATTTAGTTCTGTGGCTTCTCTCCAAATGCCATCCAGAGTAATAGTTAGGGGCATAAAGGAATAATCAGGAATTATCATGTGTTTACAGGTCTACCATATGTAAGATTAGATGAAATCATGTTGTGACCAACTAAAGTAGAAAACTCCAAACAGGTCTGACACTTTTTAAAGTAGGTTTCAAAATACTACAATACAATTTTTATGTTTAATATTTCAAGAACTTACTTATGTAAAAGTACCTGACAGCGTTTACCCTACAGGATTACGTTTTCTGTCAACATAATGACCATATGTTCACAACTACCGTAAATGACAAGTGCGCAAATACTTTAACCCTTTACATATCAATTAAAGGCCCACAGGTAAAGGATTTTGTCCGCCAAATTCTACAACATCTCTCTTTCTCTTTCGCTATCTTGCAGTTCAACATGCTGATATATGATTCCAGCTTTATGAACGGGTTTTATGGGTTCAGGCACTCACAGCACTGAGTTAGGGTCAGGGAAAGATTGTGGGCTGGGTATTAGCGAAAAATGTAACAGATTACTTCACACACAACTTGTGTATAATAATTTAAACACAAACATGATCTGTCTCTAACTAAAGTATTTCCTAACCTTAACCTAACTTCATGCAGGACTGCATGATCTCTGATCCACAGATTGTCATCCTGCGCACAGCCGTAAACCTAGAAAAAGTACTCAGTATTTAATTTAGGATAAAATAAAAAAAGCAGCAAAATACCACATGTGACAACATTCTCCTTAAAATCTGATCAATTGTTTTGCATTAACTAAAGGTGTTAATGACAGAGGTTTACTAATTAACTTGGCAGCAGCGAAGAGAAGATGCAAAATAACACAGTAGTGCATAATCTTAAAATACTTCCAGTAACATTAAGATCATTTTTATAAGATGGCTCAAAAATAAGAACAAACCCTAAACTATTATATTTTATATAACTTCTATCACTATTAAAAATTGTTGACCATCTAAACAGTCTCTACACATACACACACACACACACACACAAGATTTTTCACTATGACTGATTCCTGGAATCAGTTCAGGTCTTATTTCACATTCAAATAGCTGTGTGGGTAGACGCCGTATGTGGAAGTTCCTCTCTGATTGTGCTATATTTTGTGTTGCATACAGACAGCTGCAGCAATGGGCAAGTCCCAGTCTCACTTGGCCAAGCACAAAGGCGAGAGTCAGGACGCGCTGGCGGCTGCGGGCGAATACAGTGACGGTCAGACAGAGGAAGATGGAAAGAATGGAGACGTGTCTCAGTTCCCTTACGTGGAGTTTACCGGACGTGACAGTGTCACATGCCCTACGTGTCAGGGCACCGGCAGAATTCCTCGAGGTAAAACGTTCTACATGTCAGGTTTTACTCAACAACCACTATCGGTATCAATTGAAAGCCTTCCTCTGTCATGTCTATTAAATATTTTTGACTACACCCAGTCAAAGTACACACAGATGGGGATAACACAACATTTTAACAGTTTCTTTCAGCCTCACGTGAAGTTAAGTAGAAAAGAAATACACACACCGTACTGCACGAGCCAGCAGCTGCTATATATAAACGTGCAGAAGCTTGTAACTCCTTCAGAGGAGTCAAAGGTGTCCTGATGGCCATTCATTCTGTTTAGCTTTTGGCCAGGGTAAAGATTAACCAGTAAGATTCAAGATTCAAGATTCAAAAAACTTTATTAATCCCAGAGGGAAATTGTTTAACTAGACCTTCTAGCTATATATATACTGATAAGGCTGTTTATACTTGGGCAGTCACTTATTTTCAGTTTTATATTTTTTATTTATTTAAATTATGTCCTAGAGATCTGACTTGAAAGATTCTTTTGTCAAAAAATCTAATTAACTTGACAAGTCAGCGTAAAATAAATAAAAAGCCTAATCTTTGAAGGGGTTGAATGTTTCTAGTAGGTGCTTTATGACCAAGATATATAATTCCAGTCTATACATTTACAAATAATAATGCTTAAGCTCTAATATAAAACATGTGATTTTGAGATAAAACACACTAAATAGACCATATTACCTTTTTTCCAAAATTAAGTTACAGCCATAACAAAGGAACATAATTTGGTATTTTAAATGTCTACTTCAAAATATTTCAAGATTTTGTCAAAACATTCCACAAAAAACTGATGCATTTCAATTATAATAGTTGGTAAAGGATAGAATGGGAACTCTTGCCACTTTTTATAGATTACACACTGTTTTTCTCTTCTGCGACTAACCAGGAATCAGGTCACATATTCACTCATTACTTTTGCAGTTGAGCGTATTGTTGAGTTAAGAATAAACCTGTCACTGAGTAAATTATTATCACTTGAAACTGTTGTATACTGCAAAACAGAAACCATAATGCTTACTCCAGTGGTGAAATGACTTTTCTTTTTTTAATTAATCACCAGGTCAAGAGAACCAGCTCGTGGCTCTGATTCCATACAGCGATCAAAGGCTCAGGCCAAGCAGGACGTAAGTCAGCCCAGAGCTCTTTTTATAGATTAACTGTTTAAGTGGTCTGTACGATAAAAACCGCATGAATGCACAGTGGCATGAAAGAGTCTGGACTCATCAGCTTGTTTCAGGGTCTCACTTCTCTTTTTCCTTCTTCCTGCAGAAAGCTGTATGTCACGATATCAGTTGCCCTTTGCCTGCTGCTGTGTGGCCTGGCTGTTTTCTTCCTATTCCCTCGCTCTATTGATGTGTCCTACGTAGGAGTGAAGTCCGCCTACGTCGCCTATGACCAGGACAAACGAATTGTTTATCTCAACATTACAGTAAGATTAAGTCGATCACTTACTCTTGGTCAAAACAAAACAGTAATATTGCTGTGTTTTGCTTATACTGTATATATAACAAGTCTTTTATACTAACAGTGGCTCAAATGACTACTTGTATGTGAAATACGATGCTCATAATGCCAAACACAGTTATTGCCAAACTCTGCAGTGATGTCTGTGGAGCTAAGCACAGCCAACAGCACAATTAGCAACTGCCTGGTGAATACTGTGGATCATTTAGCAGCTACAGAGTAAGATGTTGTTCTCAGGCCTAAAAGGTTGATGAAGAGTGATGTGTCAGGTGGCTACAGACATCTTGAAATGAATGGTAATGTTGCTCTAAAGTCAAAATATAAAATAAAAGAAAAAATCTGCCCACAACAGGCAAAAAAATCTTGGGTTGTGTTTGAAATTAGTTCATTTTAACAGTAACTTTGTGCTTTTTTTCTCACACCTTTCGTCTTTTTCACTCAGAGCACTCTGAACATCACCAATAACAACTACTACTCCATAACTGTGACCAACATCACAGCACAAGTGCAGTTCTCCAAGACGGTGATAGGCAAGGCCAAGTTTAACAACAACACAGTGATCATACCACTGGATGAACAGCAGGTAGGATTAAGTGCTTCTTGCACCACACACACCAAATACCGTTCTACACAGTCGTACATTCATTGTGTAGATTGCAGGGTAAAACAAAAGCCATGAACTTTTGATCCACTTTAGTTATGACTACACAGCAGCTCATTGTTGTTACGCCCACCTCATCCAGCTTCACTCACACTTCTAATCATGTGACTGCACAAAATAATATCAAGTATACTTTTGCACAATCCAGACTTCAAACCAGTGTTTAAGCTCCATTAAAGCCTCATTGCCTTGTGACATTACAAATCTGGGTACCACTTCTCACTGCTGAATAATCACAATTTAGCACAAGGCCAAAGTACATTAGGTTTTGTTTTAATTAGAGAAAATGTGTAATATGTGCGACCTTGTCTATTCTTTAAATGCTTTATAAAGTCTCTTATTTTCAGATTGACTACACAGTCCCCACCATCATTGCTGATGAGATGAGTTATATGTTGTAAGTATTTTTCTAGAAATCCTAAAAATGCGCAGTTTACATATTATAATTGTTTTATAACCTTAAATCACTTGTTTTCTTACAGTGACTACTGCACCTTGCCGACTATTAAAGTTCACAACATAGTGGTCATGATGCAGTGAGTATGACTTTATTTATTTTACACAATGTGTAAGTGCGATTTCTACTCTTTCTCATATCATGAGAGTTTGTAGTAGTCATAGTCAGATAGTGAAGAGCTGCTCAGACATAATGGATAATGGCATTGAAGTAGATTGTAAATGTAGCAAAGCAATCATTTCTCTAAGGCAAAAATTGGCATTTTTAGTTGATTTAATTCTAAAAGTCGAGTAACACATTGTTAGACCAACTTCTACTGGAAATGGGTAAGAAAGGGAACTTACATGCTAAAGTTTCCACCATATTAAAAACCCTAAAGGCTACTTGGTGTGTTTTAGGCTCCAGTTTGGTGCATTTAGTAAGAGAAGACAGTGGATTAATCCCATTAAAGGACTGACAAAAATAAAACCAATTCAATGAGGGTCTAGATATTTTTGGAGGATGAGGCAAACAAAAAGCATAATTAGAACATAAATTCATAAACATACATATTAATGATTATACTAATATATTACTAATGATTTGCTCATAGATTCATGCCAATAAATGGATTAATCTCGTCCACAAAATGTCCAATAAATGAATTATAAAAATGCCTTGTATTGATCAGTACAAAACCCAAAGGATGTTAACTTTACAGTTTAAAGGTTTCAAATTCTTACATTTGAAAAGCTATATCCAGCAAGTGTTTGCTACAAAATAACTAAAGGTTATTTGAATTCAGATCATTTTTCTTTCGATCTTTCTCCAGCTGACTCATCTTTGAAGCTGCAACACAAATGTAAATGAGTGTTTTGTCGTGTAGTTGAGGAAGTTACAAGCAACACAAAACTAAAAAGATAACAAGTGACCTAGATTATTAATATTGCCATTGTAGACATTTATTCTTAGTCAATAACCATGGTGGAAGCAAAGTTGGGGTTTTTTTGTGTTTCTCAACCAAATTCTCCACTGTCCTCAGGGTGACGGTGACAACATCGTACTTTGGCCATGCGGAGCAGGTCTCCCAGGAGATGTACCAGTACGTGGATTGTGGGGGGAACACCACCTCCTGGCATGGGCACATGCAGGTCTACCAATAAGGCTGACTGGGCTGGTTTGCACATAGGAAATCTTTGCTTACTGACAAGGAAATGATGGACAGTAACACTCCATTTATCAAATCAGTCGCAGAGGCTCATTCATTCCTAGATTCCCCAGCCACTTTATTCTTTTACAGCTCAAATGTGGTATTTATTAATAATATTTAGCAATAAAACATCCAACCAATGGAGGCTGATAAAAGCAGACGCTCACCTGCTGCAGCCAGAATTTTGAGGGATTTGCCTCAAGAACTGTAGTCACCTTGGTGCCAACAAAATAGAGACATACTTTAATATTCACGTGATTGAAAAGCATTTCCATGATGTTTACAAAACGGCTAAATTATTGGAAACAGTTTGATACAATGCACTTTAACCTAAGCTATATATAAAGAAATGAATAGCAATGTATGGGTTCAGTGACGATGCTTCAACTGCTATCGCCCTCTCCTATTCTACACCACTTAAATATTTTTTTAATAAAAACGACTGAGAGGTGCATGACGTTTTGGACACAATGAGAACCACTGAGCAGTTCCTAACCACTTTGTTGTTCCCAGTTTTCATTCTTACCTACACCAGCCTCAATTTTTATGTTGTTTCATAAAGTATAATTCTTGATATTGTATAGTGTAAAATGGATGCCTGTTATCTTAATTTAGTTTTTGTTTGCGGGGTTTGCGTAGCTTAAAGTTCATCATCTTATGGTTCTCTCACTCACATGTGTGGTTTAAAAGCTAGTGTTAATACAACGGTTACATGAATATATTTTATTGAATAATTAAAAACATATTTTGTCATTTTAATTTTTGTTTCATTCCAAATGCGGGAGCATTACCAAGGGTTATACAGTGTAGTTATATATATAAATGTAAAATGTGTACTTTGGTTTATTTCAAAATACATCAAGAATAATATGTGGTGTGGAAATAACTTTTCCCACCCTTAACAAGGTTGTCCTACTTTTGTGTGCTATTGTGTCATTGCTATTTTAATCCACTCCTCATTTGTGTTATGAGTTTACTGCTGTTTTTGAGTTTTGAAATAACAGACTGGTTTCACTTCTGTGACTTTTATCACATTTGGCTGATGTGTATTTGAATGCTCTGGTATCATTTTTAAACAGTAATGATTGTAGTGGTTTGTTTGACAGACGGCGCCCATAACACACAAATCTCAATAAATAAATGTAAAAGTTGAAAATGTTTGATCTAAGTTAATTTGTGATTCATACACAGTCATATGAGAAATGTAACCCTACATCCAGCCCTTGTTGACATTTGATGACCGTCTGGATTCCTTACACGCATTTTTCATGCACGAAGCTGAAAAAAAAATCCTCACGCATTTTTTGGTTTTCAGTGTCTCGGTGTGCTAGCACTATTCTCTGTACACACTAGGTGGTGCCAAGTGATGCTTCTAAAGTACAGCGTCATTCACCTCTGCTGAAAACCTCAGACCTATTACTGTTACATTACATACATCAGACAAGATCGGCATAATTCATCAATGCTGATATAGATCAGTCAACAAAAATCTAATTAGGCTGCCACCATTCTGATTTTTTCTTTGGGGTGGGTAAAAATATTTCAGCAGATCAGGTGTGTAACCCACAATCGGGTGAACATAACACCGTGTCTCAATCACAACTGTAAACGCTATTAGTTTAGTGTACATATGCTCACCATTTCTGATATTCATATACTGAAGGGCTTCATCTGACAGGTTCACTATCAATAAATCTGCTGTTTATTTTATTGGTTAATTGAGTTATTGTTTAGTCTATAAAAAAGTTTTTAAAATAAATAAAATATCTTTAAATGTCCTATTTTATCAAACCAAGAGTTTCAGAATCACAGATAAAGTTAATCAGTTTACTATAACACACACAAAGATATTTGAGAAGCTGAAACCAACAAATCTTAATCTTTTCACAAAAAAAAAACTAAACAAATATAAAAGGTTTTTATCAGTTAATTGTTAGAGCTCATGATTATTTTCCCCAGATGTATTCATAATTTTAATAATGAAGCAAGCAACATACTGACAATTTTTATATTCTTAGAGCCATAAATAAGTTTCAAGCATCAATATTTGCTGGTTTCAACCTCTCAAATGTGAATATTTGTGTTATAGTAAACTAATAAACAGCCTTTTGTGTCTGCCAGAAGAGCTCCTGTAGCACAAACTGGTTAAAAATGTTACCAGACAGCAGCACAAGGAGAAGGACACACAGACAATGTGGCCTGCTGTGGAGCAAACTGTTGAATGAATTACACAAATGGGTGGACAAGCTGGATGATCAGCATCAACATCCATTGTCCTCACCACAAGAGGGCGGAAACCTGTTTCCAATGCAGACAATAAGTATCACTGTTGTAGCGGAAACTCAAATGATTCGTCACGTGTCACCAGCAACAACGCTACAGGCTAATGAGTCATCAGTGACTATTTTGATGAGATTGTACCAATACTCAAAACAAAAATAAATAAATAATGAAAATAAAAGCTGATGTGGTGGAAGTGTCGGTGAAACGAGGTCCGATTTCCACTTGAGCAACAAACTGACGTACCACCGCTGCGCGTTAACCTTTGACATTTTAGCAAAAATAATGCAGCAGTAATGAATTCTGGACAGAAGTGGTCTGCTGGACACCTCAGCGACGCATGTACGCTACCAGTGACGCGTGTGGACACAGTGGTTTGTCTGTATTTTTATTATTTTCAGCACTGCACATTAATACTGAATTAATGCACTGAATTATGGCAAAACTTATAAAATCCAGAATGTGTTTTATATTATTGATTCTTTGAGGTAGCAACTTTTCTTGGGATGACAGCTTTGCACACTCTTATTCTCCCAGTCAGTCTCATGAGGTAATTCACCTGGAACAGTTTTCCCAACTATCCTGAGGAAGTTCCCAGTGGTGTTGAGTAAGTGTTGGCTGCCTTTCCCTCACTCTCTGGTCCAACTCATCCCAAACTGTATCAATTGGATTTAGATATCCATCACTCTCCTTCCTGGACAAATAGCTCTTACAGAACCTAGAGATCCGTTTGTTAAGGAAGTGGACCAGGCCCACTATAAAAACATTAATTTCTGAATTGGTTGGATCAGAATTCTGGCTTTAAACTCATAATTGTAACTCGTTAGAATTCTGACTTTTTCACAAATTTTTTTATGATAGCCATAATACTCTTCTGTAGCCTGGTGTCATTGTCCTGCCAACCAGAAGAGACGGCATGTTGCTGCAAAATGCTGTGGTGGACACCAGTGGGAACCAACCATTCAGGATCTGTCTGTTCACTCTCTCTACGTCTAATAAAGACAGAAAAATCAAGACAATATTCAGATTGATTGTTGGGCTGTCTCTTTACTTAACGGTTTCTTATCATGATACTCATTTGTACTTACGACTATTACTATTAGTGATGTGTGGTGAGGAACTGGCTGTCCACTTGTGTTGATGCAAGTTAATACCTGACGTAAACAGGACCATTGTAGTCCATTAAATAACCAGACATAACATGTTATGATGTTATTTGTCTGGTTATATTTAATACTCTAGTTGGATGATTAGTTTTACCTACTATATACCTATTGCTATAATTCTTTATATTAAATATTTCCATTAATATGAAAACATTGTGCAGATTTAACTTATTAATTTTTTACAGCTCTCTGGCTGCACTGTACAGTATTTTACTGTTTTACTCTTTAGTACAGATTCCTATTGGGGCTACAAACATACAACATCCCCAGAGTCCCCGGCATATTCACATCTGTTGGACTCGTTAAAGCGCTAACTCGCTTCCTCTCCAAGATCCAGGTCAGTGGTTTGGACCAGAGCTACACTGGAATTTATGTGGCCAAAAAAACTAAAAATAAAAATAAATTAAGAAAAGAAAAACACATTCAACTACTCTTCAGCTTTGTGCTTCCACAAATTCAAGTTTTGTTTCTCAATATGGACGTTGATTGAAATGCAAAATAATGAATATTGTATACCCTGTACTTGGCATGCTCTGCAGAGTTTCTACTATAGTTTAATGGCTTTTTATGATAAAAGTGGTAAATTTCTGAACAAATAGAAAGCTTTTGGGCAACTGGTTCATCTACAGAGAAACTCTGAAGAGGAGGCAGCCACTACTGTTTTGGTTGTGTTATTCCCATTACAGCAGACCTTCCACTCACCCCATAGTTCATACAGACCCAGCACTTCCTCTCACCAGGTAAAAGGAAATGACTTTTCCACATGTGCTCTACATTAACTCACTGGCATATCAGGCGGCTACATGCAAGTCCTTTTTACCACTGATTGTAGTTTTTATTCACAAGCACGAAAGACATAGAGCATGTCCACTAAATATCTACAAAATAACATCATGGCTGCTCATGTTCACATAAAAGTATGAGGATTTACTGCCGTTTGTAAATAAACATTTAGAAGAATTATCACCTTTCAGACTGTTCCAACTTAAAAACTGAGAAACGGTACATTTGTAAAAGTAGAATACACAGCAGAGCTGCTGTGTTGTCACTACACTACACTGACTTCCTCTGACTAAATGGATCCTTTCTGTCCTGACATGCAACACGAAGTGTACAGGTCTTATACACTTACACAGGTGCGTGTGCCTGTCTAAAATATGTCTAACCAAATCAATTTGCCACAGGTAGACTCCAGTCAAACTCTAACACATCCCAAGGATAATTAAAGCAAATTGGATGCACATGATAACAATGTGAAACACCGAATTGAATACATTTATAAATAAGACTTCAGATTGTCAATAATTTGCGAACATTACAAAAAACGTATTCATTTCATCATCATGGATTACTGTGTTTGGACTAGTGGATCAATTGGCAATTTTATCCATTTAAAATAAATGTTCTATGCAAGTAAAAGTACTAAATACAAGCTCTAAAAAAACAATCCACTAAGTAACCTGTGTAAAATAAAGAGTTTGGTCCAATTTTGACAAATTCCCAAAGATGGAAATAATGGTTAAAATGTATTATCTACAGACCAACAACAACAGCAGTCAGTAAAAGCAGGTCTGATTTTAATCACTTTATGTAGTGACAAGTACACTAATGCCTTTGTGTTTGTATAACATTTTCTGTAAATGGAAACCTGCAAAAAGTAACTAGTAACTAAATACTGATTTTTAATAAATACAATTACCTCATAATTCCTTCAGTACATGTGTAAATGTACTCAATGTTTAGCCACCAGCTACGGAAAGTTAATCAACTGGCGGTTGGTAAATAATTACACAAATGATCTTTAGTCCCGACTGGTAAAAAAAAAAAAACTCTTTTAAAAACTTTTAAGTATTGAAATGTGTTAGCTAGGTGAACAGCTGCTGTTAGCTAGCTAACAGTTAGCAAAACTGCTCATGTTAACTCGACGTTAACGTAGCTAGCTAACTGCTAACCCACCTAGCTCGTTAGCAAAGAAGCTAAACAACGCAGAGTACGATTTAGTGTTAAAAGTTCTTGTATTATCTGTGTTAGTTAACCACCTACTGGTTAACTCTAGTTAAGTTAATGTTTGTGGAACCAGTTTCACAACTCACCTCCCATCCTGAAGTCAGCCAGCCCCCCACATCAGGACACTCCCCCCGGCGCCAACCTGCTACAGTTGGAGCTTCTCTGTGTGCAGCAGCGCGGGCGACGTGCGGAGGTTGCGGTTCTCTCAAAGACAGCTCACCCATCATCTCCATCAGCCGTGCCCGTCCCTTCCTTCCACTCTCACCCCTAGCGACCAGCCATGGGCTCCGTGAGCTTCG
>OMLM01014683.1:0-11919 GCA_900302695.1 Helostoma temminkii
CACAGTTATCTGGAATGTCTGGTGGTCCCCCACCACCACCTCCTTTACCTGGAATGCTGCCACCACCACCTCTTCCTGGTGGTCCAGGTATGCCTCCTCCACCACCTCCACCACCACTACCAGGGATCAGTGGCGGTCCACCACCACCACCTCCCTTACCTGGTATGGCACCTCCACCTCCTCCTCCACCAGGCATGATAATAGCTCAGAGTAGCCAGGCCCTGGGATGCAGTATGTCCACAAAGAAAAGCCGATGTCCCACCCTGAGAATGAAGAAGCTAAACTGGCAGAAACTCCGTGCTGTTACTGGTGAGTAGATAAACCGATGTTTACTCAAATAATTTCATTGATCATCTGTCATTTACCTGAGAATCCAGCTATGATATACAGTAAAGACTAAAAAGTAAAATCCATTTAGGTTTGCCTTCATCTACAGTATATTACAATTATCAATCTGTCCAGATATTATTCACAGAATATCTTTTTGAAATGAGATGGGATGTTGATACAAAATGAGCTCCTGACAGGTTACACTCTTCCTCCGCACACACAGATGGTCACTCCATGTGGGCCTCTGTTCAGAAAGAGCCTCCTCCTCGGGAACCGGACTACAGCAGTATCGAGCAGCTGTTCTGTCTCCCTGTGACCGAACACAAAGACAAGGGGGCAGCTGCTCCTGTCAAGAAGGAGCCTAAAGAGGTGTGCTTGGTCAACACTTGACACTGGTCCTCATAGCTGTGACACACCTGATTATCAAAGCTGAATAATCAATATGCTTTTCTGACATCTGTTTTTATTTTCCATAGATTACATTTATTGATCCAAAGAAAAACCTGAATGTAAACATATTTTTGAAGCAGTTCAAATGGTGAGACATTGCACATCATTTTGATGCTTTTTAAATATAGCTTGGTCCATTTTCGCAGATCAGGATTTTTTTTCAACTTAATTTCTCTCACCAGCACAAATGAGGACTTCGTAGCCATGATCCAGAACGGGGACCGTACTCGGTTTGATGTAGAGGTGTTAAAACAGCTTCTGAAGCTCCTACCAGAGAAGCATGAGGTTTGCACTATCACCACGTATGCATCAATAACTATAAAAAAGTATGCACATTTATCTTAAAGTTAAGGGCCTGCTTGAAAGTCGCATTACAATTTTGAGTCACTGTCTTGTGTCTTGGCTTTAGATTGAAAATTTGAAGTCGTTCCAAGGAGAAAAGGTCAAATTGGCAAATGTTGACCGCTTCTACACCTCCCTCCTCTCTGTGCCATGGTAACTTTCTCCTCCAGTCCTAGTTTAACTATTAATTATGTGTGTTCTGCATATGTGATATTTTCATGCACCATTCCTGGCACTCTATTTACTGTGCTTTCTGGTTTGTCTCTCCAGTTATCAGTTGAGGATTGAGTGTATGTTGTTGTGTGAGGAGACTTCATCAGTGCTGGATATGCTCAAACCTAAAGTCAAGCTGGTTGAGGAGGCCTGTCAGTGTAAGTTAAACCTAGACCAGCTTTAGCTGTGTTTTTCTACAATAAGATCTTCGTCCTCTATATCCCTCTCTCTGTGCCTGTCTGCTAATTTACAGTCGATTAACACAATGTGACACATTTCTCAGCTCTCAGAACAAGCGCACTGTTGCCCAGTTTCTGCAGGCTCATTCTTGATGTGGGAAATTTTCTCAACTATGTAAGAACCTCTTCTGTCACATGTATATTTTACTTAAGCTGACATTTAGACACAGCTCGCATTTGTAATCATTGATCTACTTCCAGGGAAGTCACACAGGGAATGCAGAGGGTTTCAAGATCAGCTCTCTGCTCAAGCTTACAGAGACCAAGGCCAACAAAAGCCGCATTACACTGCTTCATCACATCCTGGAGGTACTCAGATTGGCTCACAGTTGCCATAACTTTTTTTTTCCTTCTCTTTTCTGTAGTAAATCTATTTAATTAGCTCACTGTGTGACTTGATTTGCAAAGGAAGCTGAGGTGAACCACCCAGAGCTGTTGGCGCTGCCAGACGATATAGAGATCTGTGAAAAAGCAGCAGGGTATAGAAACTTTTCTCATCTGCTCACACTCATATTCTCCTTTTCAAATGGTTTTCAGTGGATCTGTAACAGGAACATACTAAAATGTTTTTTTTTATCCTCAGGGTGAATCTTGACTCTGTTCAGTCAGAAGCCAGTGCTTTACTAAAGCGACTGAATGAGACAGCCAAGAAGGTCTCCAACTCTGTGGATGAAGTGAAGGAGCAGTACACAAAGGTTATTGAGGTAGGATGCTAGTCTTTACAAAAATAAATATTTTTGGCAGCCAGATACACATTCCAAATGCCTCCCTTTTCTCTGTTTCAGGAAGGTCTGGAGGCATGTCAAGCTTTAGTGGAAAGGTTCACTGAGATTGAGAAAAAGAGGAGTGAGCTGGCTGTCTATTTATGTGAAGATGCCAATAAGCTGTCTCTTGAGGAACTCTTTGGAACCATCAGGACTTTTCGTGGACTTTTTATCAAGTCACTGAAGGTCAGGGAGGATTTTTTTTTTAATTGATATTAGTCATTTTAAATATGAGCTTCCTCTTGGGTAGGATGAGCCTGTTGTCATTTGATAATGAGTATCATACTGGAGGAAAACGGAGGATGTTAATGTCACTGTCTGAATGATACAAAGACAAATTGCCATGTACATTCTGTACTTGAGTGACACCCTTTCTTTCATGACAACAGGAAAACAAAACCAGGAAAGAACAAGCAGCCAAGGCTGAGAAGAGAAAGAAGCAGTTGGCAGAGGAGGAGTCCAAGAGACAGAAGGGAGAAAATGGTAAAATAAGTAAGTTGTGAACGACCTTCTGTTTTTACACTGTACTAAAAATTCCTAACAAGGCTCTGATTTAAATGGTGTGTATTTTAAACCTTCTTTTCATCCTGCTTTTATCAGTCAAGAAGGGGATTATCCCTCAAAACGATGGCTGCATCATCGACCACCTCCTGGCAGATATCAGGAAAGGGTTCAGCCTGAGAAAGACCAGGCCAAGGTGCGATTCGGAAAGCCTCCCTTCTAGTGAAATGCGTAGGGATATCTGCCCGCCTGGTAAGGACAAGTGTGTGGCCTCCATTGGCAGTTTCTAGCCTCTTCACTGCGAGCCACAACACAGCCTTGCTGCTTTACTTTTATTATGCTGTAATACTAATCGCCTCTCGCTGAGCTAGCTCCATCGCTTTGCTGCTTCGTTCTTCTGCAGTAGTCTTTTTTTTTTTTTTTTTCTCCTCCACATCTTCTTAATTCCTGAAAATAACACCCCATCTCAAAAATAATGATTTAATATTTACCTCACACATCAGTGCTACCTACTTTTCCCCCCTCAGGATCAAGTGTCAAGCCTGTAGGCGAAGAAGCCGCAGAAATGGCCACCATCTCCACTCCCACCAAACATCAGACACAGGGTCACCAGGCCAGCACAGGCGAAGCGAACGGTTTCATCAGCCCAGCAGAAGAGACTCCACCACAGAATTCAATGCCAGACCGACCAGCTCTACCTCCCAAAGCACCCCTAGGAGAACCAGCCATTATGAAACCCCTGGAAAGACCTGTGTCGCTGCAGGTTGGGCCACACCCGGAGAAACCTGCAATACCTTCCTCCAATTTGACACAATCTCAGGTTGAAGGAGAACATCAAGTGTGTCCTGCAACAAATGGCTTCTCATTAGATTCAACCGAGAACAGTGTTTTTAGCCCCTCCTCCCTCTCAGATTCCGACCTGCTGGAGGCTGTCTTAGATAGCACTTCCAGCCTGGTATCTGAGAAGCTGATGCTTGAAAAGCCAGCAGACATTAGTGTGAATGTTCCTAATAAAGACATTGATGTGACACAGAGTGATGAAAGTAATTTTACTGAAGATGGGAAAGATGAACCTAGTAGTAAAACAAGCCTTATAACAGAGACTGTAGGACACAAGAAGGGCCAAGACGAGCAACAACGCGAGACGGTAACGATGACCGATCAAGATACGGTTGTGAGTCACAAACATTCAGACCCTAAAGACAATTTGAGTGCGCTCGGCGAGGGCATTGAAGCTTGTGATGAACCAGATGGACACAAAGCAGAAGATCTGCCATCAGCGTCTGAAGCAGTTCCTCCATCCACTAAGCCTCAACCAAAGAAACAGCAGTCTCTCTTTAAACGAAACAAAAAGAAGAGTAATCAAGGTAATCTATCCATTAACTTAAATAAAGATCATGTTTGGAATGCTAGTCTCTTGGCGTGTCTTAAAGGGAAATCCATATTTGTTTTATTTGCATTGAATTTGACTTTTTATATTTTATGCATAGGATATTTTAGTTCATAAGTATTTTGCATGATTACAAGCATTTTATTAAAGAGTAAAATGGATGCAGTGCGCAGCGCTTGATTTGCAGATTTAATATTGAATGGATTTAATCTGTGGTCAGTTTGTTGAATGCTCTGTTTTCCATTTTGACTCTCTGAAACACAAGGCAACAGTGGGAAAGGACACTCTAAACATAAAAAAGGCTGTGTGTTGCAGTGAGGTAGGTCAAATCGATGGGATGGCGAACTGTAAGCAGGTCCATCATGCAGACAAACTCGATCATTGTCAAAGCTTTGTCCCAAATAACACATCATTTGTCGGTCTAACTGGAATCTGGAGTTCATTTGTCTGTGTTGTCCAGCTTTTAACACTTGCTCTCTAACGTGTTTTCAATTTGGTGGATATCCAGACAAAATCATAACGGTGAGGTGATTCTTATGTCAAACCTGGGAGAAACTAATCCAAAATGTAATAAATGTTATAACATGATGGTTTTCTAATCTCAAACAGCTTTGCGGTCTGTGGCGTCATCGTGAAGTTAACGTGGACTGAGTTTTTTTCATAAAAGCTGTCACTTTTGTGTCTTTTCCGTCCATATTTTCTTGTCCATTCTCTAAATCTGCAACTAGGACTGTTTTTAATCTACTAACAGTCTTGCGTGCTTCCTGTAAACTGTGCTTTGTTAATCTGACATATAGTGAAAGTTGCTGTATATCATGTAAATGCATTAAAAAATCATTTAAACGCTCCTTTAAAGCAGAAAGAAATGTGAATAAATTTCTCTGCAAAGTGCCTTTGAGCCAACAGTTTTATTAAGCTGTATAAAATAATTTTACTTACATATATTTGAGTCCGTCTATTCATTTTAGTCTTTGTTTCCCTAGGTGATGCCAGAAAAAGGAAATCAAGAGGAAAAAGAAAATGTTAATTTCACACAGAAGTTCTGAACTAGAAGATTTGTTTTTACAGACCAAGAAGAGTAAATGCATCTAAGGCTGGGAACTTCACAGCATGGATGTTAACAGGTCACTTTATGTATATGAATTGCAGTTTTCGTGTATACGAGTGGTTTTGATCCATTCAAAAAAAAAAATGCTTTGTATGTTTTGTATAACTGTTGTAATATGCAGTGAATGTGTTTTGCTATTGCTATTTACTGTCTGCACCCATAAAAACAGACATATTTAATTTAACTGCTTATTAAAACAGAACTGAATGAAATAATGTCGTGATTTTCTTATACATTACCCAAATACTATCTAATGGGAACTATAATGATGGCAGATGATGAATTGTAACATTTAAGGTTAAATATATTTTAATAAAAGTGAATTTAACGTTCAGCTGTTTGTTTTTTATTCGCACAATGGTGGCAACGAGGCTAAGAGATTCAATTAGAAACGCCCTGTAATGCAGCCCGCGTATAATAAAGATTTAAATAGATGGTTTAACCTCAAACATCCCCGCGGCTGCTTTCTCTTTGGCGGCCTTGGATACAACTTGCCCGAGCACAGCGACGCACTTCACTCCTGTGCGTCTGGCGCTGACATCACAAGCTATGAAGTTACAGATATGGCAATGCCACTCTTGGAGACAGTTTAGTCTTCTTGAGACGGACAACATAGAGCCACCACCATCATGTCGCTCAGCTGGTCGGCGAAAGACCACAAAAACACGAATCAGCCCGCTGCGACCGGGCAGAAGCGACCGCGCAGTGACGCGGGGAACAAGGTGACGGTGGTGCTCGGTGCGCAGTGGGGAGATGAGGGCAAAGGAAAAGTCGTCGATTTATTGGCGACCGACGCCGACGTCGTCTGCAGATGCCAGGTAAATGTTTGGATTCGTGATTGTCAGTAAGCATTCACTAGGGCGTGTTACTGAATTTTCCCTGCGTGTCATTTTTTTTGTATGAATTCATGTCAGTGGAATTGGATTAATTGTGAGCTGGTGAAACGCAACAGGTGCTCAGTCAAAACAACGTCCTCCGTTCACTGATTCACGCGCACCGCACCTCTAAACGTGGTGTAAAATTGCTCTGACTGATCATCAGGCTTATCGCCGAGATATTATCATAGGAAAGAGAATTTCAGTTTAGGTTTATAATTAAAACAAACCTGACCAGTCATGTTGTGCTCACTTGCATAAGTCACAGAAGAAATAAAGAAGAAAGGTCACTCCAGCACTGGGACACACAGCGAAACTTGTCAACAGTTGCTGTGATGTACTTAATCCACTGACAGCCCTAGGACCCTGTGTTCTGGAGGCTTGAGAGCCCCACCCACCTGGCTACAGCAAGGTCACATTCTCAGGGTGGCCTGATATGTGAGAAGGCCAGGTCTTAGCAAGGGGTAGCAGAGTGGAGAGTCCACTGGTACTAGCCAAGTCTGTTAAAATAGGTTCTGGAGAGGCTTGGTGAATTGGGAAGAGGGTGGATTATCACCGTCTCGCAAAAATAAGAAGAGACGTGCATGTGACTGAATCTACTGTGGGTCTCTTAGGTGTTAATATGTCACTGTGTTTTATTATATAATCACTGGAACACTGACGGTCTCACCACCCTGCTTTGATTCATAGGGTGGCAACAATGCAGGACACACAGTGGTAGTGGATGGTAAGGAGTACGACTTCCACCTTCTCCCCAGTGGAATCATCAACCCTAAAAGCACATCATTCATTGGTAAAAGCTTCGATCTTTAGTCTTTTTAGTGACAGTATCGTTGCAGGTATTATTGTAGCTGAGCCTACTGTCAACTCCTCTTTTGCTGCTGTAGGTAATGGAGTGGTCATACATTTACCCGGCTTGTTTGAGGAAGGTGATAAAAATGAGAAAAAAGGTATTTTAAGAAATACACGTTATTCGCTATGCACTAGTGTAAATTAAGCTTGGTGTGAACTCACATCTATTCTTTAATCAGGACTGAAAGGCTGGGAGAAGAGACTAATTGTCTCAGACAGAGCTCATCTTGGTATGTACAGTTTATCTGGGCTTCACCTTATTCAAATAAACACCATCTGCATAAGTCAGATATTTTTATGCGTATGAAGGTTGTGTTTTATTGATTTGTTTGCTGTCTCCCCACAGTGTTTGATTTCCACCAGGTTGTCGACGGTTTGCAGGAAACTGAAAGACAAGCACAAGAAGGGAAGAAGTAAGGGTAGAGAAGGTTCAGAGTGAACCAGACCTCTCCCAATTCTGCTAAAATATGATACACCGTAACATAATAACATCAGCACTAATCTACATTTCATTTCATACAACATTTTAAAAACTTCCTCTCTGGCTTGTGTTTCATTCTAAAAGCATTGGAACAACCAAGAAGGGCATTGGACCTGCATATTCTAGCAAAGCATCTCGCACTGGTCTGCGTGTATGTGACCTCCTGGGTGACTTCAAGGACTTTTCCACCAGGTAGAGATGGTAATTAAACGGCAGAAAATATCAGTGTTGTTGCACACAATTGATGATGTCATTCCTGGTTTCCTTTCAGATTTAAAAACCTTGTCCACCAGTATCAATCCATGTATCCATCCTTGACCGTTGACGTTGAGGACCAACTGAAAAAACTCAAGGTCCACATGAATGAAAGTGATCCTTAAGCGATTGTTTATTGTTATTGCCTCGTTTTCATATTTGTGTTTCATGCAGGAATACGCTGAGAGATTGCGGCCAATGGTGAGAGACGGGGTGTATTACATGTATGAAGCTCTACATGGACCTCCAAAGAAAGTTCTGGTTGAAGGGGCCAATGCTGCTCTGCTTGACATTGACTTTGGTAGATTCACCAATAATATAATGTATAATGTTTTTAAGATTTGTGGTGTTAAAAAATCTGTGCTGTAATGACACATAAAACTTTTTGTGTAGGCACATATCCTTTTGTGACATCATCAAACTGCACCGTGGGTGGGGCATGTACTGGTCTTGGCATCCCTCCTCTTAATATTGGTGATGTGTTCGGTGTAGCAAAGGCCTACACCACCAGGGTGGGAATAGGAGCCTTCCCCACAGAACAGCTCAATGTAAGTGCTTGATGGTTGCAAGGTAAATTACTGCGATTATTAAGACATGTAAATGCCTTATTCGATTCACCAGCTGTCTTATTGTATGAAAGAGACACACATGTTATGTTATGTAACTCGTGAGTACTGAGCTCCAAGTGTGCAGTTTGTTTGTGATCATGTGGCTGACACATAGGGAGAAGAGCATGTAGAGGGAGGCACGTGTTTACTGGTCAAGTGCAGCTGTTAAATTTTGAAAGAGATGGCCTCAAACACTGTTTTACTCTTATGCAGCTCACATGTTCACAGGGATAAATTTAGGCTCAGTCTGGGTTCAGGATATATTTACTGTGTGAGATGGGGTTATGTTACTTGTCACACTAGTGACTATATAACTAGTGATTGTAATTTATTAGGCTACCATAGGATTATTAAATGCATGATGTAATTTACATTCATCAATAAAAAGAAACAGTTGAGGATGTTTTTTCCTGTTTATTGTAGGAAGTAGGAGAGCTGCTGCAGACGAGGGGTCATGAGGTGGGTGTAACTACAGGAAGAAAGCGACGTTGCGGCTGGTTGGATCTTGTCATCGTCAGATATGCTCATATGATTAATGGCTTCACTGCGTGAGTGGTTAGAGCTAGAGCAAGTCTTTAATTTTTTTAAATATATATATATAAATGCACTTTTGCAGTTTTATGGAATAAGAAAAAACACATTTAAATCTGCTCACTTTTTCTACAGCATTGCTTTGACAAAACTTGACATTCTGGATGTGCTGGATGAAATTAAAGTTGGAGTTGCCTACAAACTCAATGGAAAAAGAATTCCTCATTTCCCAGGTAATTTAATAGAAGAAACCATAATCAGAAAGAAGCTTTCAAATCCACTTATGATTAAATGTGCGTCAGAATGGCTGTGAAGACAGAGCACTGATTTTAAGATTGGTAATAATTTATTTTAATCACAGCCAACATGGACGTTTTGCACAAAGTAGAAGTGGAGTATGAGACTTTCCCTGGTTGGAAGACCGACACATCTGCAGCCAGGAAGTGGAACGACCTCCCAACCAAGGCACAAAACTACATCCGCTTTATTGAGAACCACATTGGAGTTCCTAGTAGGTTTCACACAGAATATTTAATTTGACTTTCCAGTGCACCACAATGAATTTTAAAGAATGTTGAAAAAATATTGTCAGTACTTCTGCTGAAGAGCTCCAAGCTAAAATAAACAGTAATGTACAAACTGCATGATTTCCATTAGGTGGTACTGTTTCACTTATCAGGAATAGTTTACAGTTTTGCTTACTTTCTAATCTTTCTATTTCTTTTTTTTTTCCCTTTTAGTCAAGTGGGTCGGTGTTGGAAAGTCCAGAGAGTGCATGATCCAGATGTTCTGAAGGAAAGAATTTATGAACTGATGAACGCACAAAGTCGCATCTTTTCATTAGTATCCTCTCCTCAATAGCTAATAAACAAACATCTATATAACATCTGTGTGGTGTGTTGGTTTTGCTAGTTTTACACCAGCAGAACTGTTTTAAAAATGAAAACTATATATAAAAATATATCTGGAGCCAGCTTGTCTGCAAAGTAAACATGATCTGTTGAAGTGTCCGTTGTGTTTATTGTGGCTGGGTTGATGGTTACTTTAAGACATCTCATAGAGAAGGACTCGTGGATGTCCATACATTGTAGTCAGCACCAATAACAAGTCTAGTTTTCATTCTGGAAAAAAAGCATAAATTACAACAAACGCAGGGTTCCGTGAAGGCAGCATAAAGTGAACCAAACTTATTAAAAAACTGAATATCACGTGACCGATGAAAGGCTACCGATAATTGGCTCTGGGTTTTCACATGACCATAAATCGGGGCTATGATTGGCTGTTTGAAGACGCTCTCACGATTTTCCCGCAACAAACTAGTGTGGAATTCCACTGGAGCGCGAAACGACTTTTCATCAGCTAAAATGCCGAAAAGAGCTTGTCCTTTTCCAGAGACATTTTCCTCCCAGTATAAAATACATATTGGACAGCAGGAGTTAAATAATTACGGCGTGTTTGGAAACAAGTACAGACAGGAAATCTACGGTAGGTACTTGCGGCTCAGTGCTGGCTAATGTTAGCTTCTTCTGCGCGCATATGTTGTTGTTGGCTTTGCTTACGCAGCTGTTAAAAGATGCAAACAGTTGCCCTAAATAGTTACATTGGCCGCTTTTGGTGAATATGTTAATCTTAATAAAGCCACTACAGATGCACGATTCATGACTTTATTAGTTGGGTCTCTTAAAATGATAATTTGAGAATGTTGAGCAAGTTAACTACATACTATTTGCTATTAATGGTATGCCACATGGCTTCTCTGAACTACCGCAGTGCAGTTTAAAGAACAACGAGTCGAAAACCTCTAAGTGTTTGTTAATTTTTTTATCTCAGAAAAGACCAAGAACTTGCTCTTTAACGGTGCTAAGGCTGTGATGGGTACAATATGGACCGCAGACGACAAATGCACAGACCTGCAGCCCGTTGGAGAAGCTGAGACACCTACATGCAGCCAGACACTACTGAGAGGACAGACACTGATTGGACATGACGGGAGATTGACAAAAACAAACGTTGCACAAGGTGAGTCTGAGCTGATATGCAGGTAAAAGGATGTTGCACTCCAGGTTCATTTTAAGCAAAATGCTCATGCTGATAACCATCTGTAGCAGCACAGACATGAACCACTGAAATGACAACCTCTTCAGGGTTGGCATAGAGGTCAAGTACATGAGATCAGACACCTAACGAACGCTAAGAAGTGAAGTGACTGATTTTTGGTCGGCCAAAGCACAGAGACAAAGATTGTTTGCACTACCTGAAGCATGCCCTGAACCCTCCCCTTAAATAAGTCCTTATAGAGACTAAATGTAATGGCACATTCAACAGTTCTCATGAAGTTATAACCTTGTGAAAACAGTAAAGTGTAAAAAGAAAAATATATGCTGGTTGTTACTGTGGATGGTAATTGTAATTATCTGGACGGTGCAAATCAAAACTCCCAAACGTCGCCACATAACTCTAAAGTCTGACTGTTCATCCACCTCAGCTGCTGTTGTCAGAAACACTTTTTATTTGAGATGATGGTTAGATAACATGAGCACAACATAGATTAAGAGATCTGTGATGCGTCCAGTGGTTTCTTCAGCAACGTCAATGACCTAGAACTCACTAGAGGTTATATTCTGACATCTAGTTGCTTTTTACCAGCAGATGTCAGTGTTGGCACAAATTTGAATGCTCTGTTTGCTTCCTTTGTCTCATCCATTGTGCTGTGTGGGTGTCCACCTTATAGGTGTGCCAGTGGCTTCTACAGGCTGCTGTGTGTGTCAGAAGAGCCAGGGATCCAGGACACCGTGCTCCCAATGTGAGCGTTCAACATGTGCCTCCTGTACCAGACAGTGCTCCAGCTGTTCTAGTCTCTGCTGCTCTGTCTGCAGCATCATAGAGTAAGTAATGTTTTGCTTTTCTTATTTCTAGGTTTTCAACATATTAATGTTGAGTATATTCAGCTACTTTTGTAACAAAAATTTTGGTCTATGCT
>OMLM01014684.1:0-12343 GCA_900302695.1 Helostoma temminkii
TTTGATTGTCATCTAAATTCTAGTCATTTGTCATAGATTTAACTCAGCATTATGAAAACTAGGTAATATATGACCCACTTCATCTTGCAATATCAAAACGCTGCTGCCATGTTAATAATAATATGACAGACTTTGATAGTTTTTCCTTTTATTTTTCAAGGTCATGGATTGGAAAGTAGAGCTCACTGTATTACCACTTTTACTTTTTTAGGCACAAGATTTTTGCCTTTTTACACTAAAATCAAGAGAAATTTAAAGCAGCTCAACACATCTCTTCAGCAAGTGAAGATCTCAGTTTATGCACAAGTTATCACTACTCCAGTATATAACTAGACCTAGTGAGCATGTAAACGGATATGAGCTACACACACACACACACACACACACACCCAGTGTGACATCTCTATTTCGTCTGTTGGCTTTATTTACAAAACCACTAAAATTATAATTAGAAGCCTCCAGCCTCAGATAAGAAGCAGTGGTGTATGGGTGATTTGAAGCGTTGTAGGAGTTTTTTGAGTTTGTGGCTGAGGGCAACATGCTTGAGTAAGTATGGGGGCTGGACAACCTGGAACCACTTACAACAGAGGATGTCCTTTTTCTTTCCTATCGCTGGTTTCCTCTGTACTGTAACACGCATTCAAAAACAACAACACCTCCCTCCCCCCAACACTTCCCCCTTAATACAGTAATCCCACAACCTGCTTTCACATGACTAAGCCATTATCCCCTCCCACCCGCCAGCACCACCCATTCAAAATCAAAGATACAGAGATGAAAAGCCTTTATTAATAAAAGTTCCCCTTCGGGAAGATGGGAACTAAATGATTTCTCAAATGTGCCCAATTTGAGGCAGATCTGCTGGCAGACTGGGCATCTGGACTGGGCGGGGCCAGCAGGAAACTCTGACATCTGGAAGCTGTTTACTCTGCAAAAATTAAGAGACGCACCATGCACAGATATACCACCCGCAGTCACCAACTTGGAGTGTGAGTGTGCTCTGTGTAAGTAACACATGTTTTTTTTTTTTTCATTTTTCTGCCCAGTTTAACTGTTTGTATTCCCAATATTTCCCCATTATCAATACAAAACTGATTTTGCTGCATCTCCACCATTAGGTGCTCCAAGAGGAGCTTCTTCACTGTGTAACCATCAATCATGTGGCTGAAGCACTTCTTACTGTCCAGATGTAGCACACAACACTGCAGATCCAGCTAGTTTAATGGATGCAAAGACTAACAGATGCAGCTGTGATGCTTCATAAAAATCCATTTGTGCACAACAAGCCATTACACTTCTGTAAGGACATCCAGAAAACACTTTACAGACGATGTGGAATCTGTTCCTGTACAGCACAGCAGTGTTTTTTCCTTTTTTCCCCTTCTTCTATACTACTTTTCTGCTGCTCAGAGACTTTTCTCTGGTTGCTGTGGTGATGGAGGAATGTCACATTAGTCTGTGATTATCTCTATGAGGTCTGCATTCGGTTTCCTCCAACTTGAGTAATTGCATTTTTCGTCTTCCTTCTTCTTCTCTCTCTTTTTTTTTTCTTTTTTAATCAAACTCACAAACAATAAGCAGGCAGGCGCTGACAGAAAGTCAATGCGGCTTGGACAGCCGCTTGGTCTGAGAAGAAGGCCGGACACCGACACCTTTTATGCTCTGGATGACGAGGCCAAGTGGACCCCATCACATGGCGGCCAGGTTAAACAAAAAGCCTCTGAGCGATCGGCCTCAGAGGGCTGAAGTGAAATCCAGTGCAGCGGTGCAGACAGCCACTGTGCAATTCTAGTCGTCTGACAAAAGACTGATGCTATCTAATAAAGAGGACTGCATCCATCTCAGGCACACAAACATCACAGACAACACAGAAAGGCAGAAAGCGGAAAAGAATGGGTGTGTGTAAGCAGAGGCAGACGTGACAGTTGTTGACTTTCTAGCACCATAAATAGTAGCTGTGCTCTGTCAATGAGAAATGAACTAAATAAATGAAGACTAAGATAGTGGATTGCAGATGCAGTGCAATAACATGAGGTCATTCTCAGAGTCAGTGGTGTTCAGAATAGTCTGCTGGCTCTGAAGGGCCTTTAAAGTGATTTAGAGGAGTGAGCTATAGTCATTTCAATCTAAATCAACTAGAAGAAAACAAGAAGTTGTCTAAAGAATTTGAGTGTTATTGTCTTTGCACATACAGTGTGTGCATAATAATATAAAAGATCATCATGTGACTTAAAATATAGGCTCAGTATACACACTGATCAGCCACAACATTAAGCCATTTGCTTGACTCTGTGTAGGTCCTATTCTTCCCCCCAAATAAATCTACCTGTTGAGGCATAGATGGGCAGCACAGTGGTGCAGTGGTTAGCACTGTCGCCTCACAGTAAGGATTCAATCGGGTCGCCTGGGTTCGGGTTCCCGGGGTTGGCCACAGTCTTTCTGTGTGGAGTCTCAGGGCACTCCGGCTTCCTCCCACAATCCAAAGACCTGCAGTCAGGTTATCTGGAGATTCTAAATTGTCCGTGAATGGTTGTCTTTGTCTATATGTGGCCCTGCGATGAAGTGGCAACCTGGTATAAGACATAGAGACATCATCAGTATTTCCATTAGGTCCTGTAATTTGTGAGGTGGGGCATTCAAGGATCAGACTCCCATAGTGCATGTTGGTGCCAGATCTTCCCCCTGGTAATGACGCACATGCACACAGCTGTTTTCATCATGTAAAAGAAAATGTGATTCATCAGACCAGGCTCCTTTCTTGCTAAAAACCCTCATAATGTTACTTTTCTATGCAGAACAGTCTCCACTAAACCTGTGTGGTGACCATGATGGATAGTATATGTGCTTTTTATGTGCAGCATGTTAGCAATGTCACTGTGATCATGTTAACATGACAGCATTAGGGTATACTGTAGCTTGTGTATATTCACTGTGTATATTATGTAAAATTAGCATGGCTAACACTTTTTGCCATATAATTCCTCAACAGTCTATTTACACTAATCAGATGTCACACTTAAGTCAGCATGCTAGTGTGTGAGATGATATCACTATTGCCAAAAACGACCAGTTAAAATTCTACCACTGCTTCACTAGGAGAGAAATATAAAGATGTGGCCCTTGCAGCTAGAAGGTGGTTGCATGGTGATTAGGGGTGAAACGGTGTAAACAAAACTGGAAGAGGATGAGACATGACTGTTGTTAAAATTGAATACTTGGTAAGAGTGTGCATTCATGGAAACATGAGGCTCATGTCAGGCTCTGTGCGATCACTGCTTAACATATGCATGACAGCGTCCTCGCTGAGATGTTTGCTAATTTCCCCCATTTTTAAAATTCCATTTTATTTGTACTCATTGATTTTGTGTGAGGGTGGGAATAGCCGACCATCAAAGCTCCAGGAATAAAACGCTGGCACTGACCTGTGCATAGATAATTCGCCATGAAAGACAATCAATAAATAACAAACACTCCCTAATCAGCCAAAGAGCTGACAGAATGACATTCCATTATCCCCATCTGGCCCAGCAGTCAGAACAGCCAAACCTCAGAGGGCCAGGTTTCCACCAACACTTTCTTACCATAGCGTATGCATGCCCTAATGTCACATCACTGCGCACACAACAACATGCAAATAATTATACATATGTCACTGATACAATGTTAAACTGCTAGTATTTTATTAAAAACCATCTCACAACCATCTCATAAAATGTACAAACAGAGCGCAGTGCATTTTATAAAATGCATATTATGAGTTATAGTGACTAATTACATTCAAATAACACAGATAACCCTTAAATATAATTTAACTGAGTTAAGTTCAGCTTATAAAAACATTTAGGTTGGTCTAACTAGTAAATCGGATACACTAAGTTCAACTAACATGACCTAATTAAGTGTTTAAGTTTTTTTTCCAGTGTACATGAATATCACACTACTCTACAACAAGCTCAATTATATGTTGGTGCATTTTTAGGGTTAGCATTAACTTTAGTAACCAGGCTGTGTTTAGTTTACTGAATTGTGGTACATGTAAGACTTAAATTTGTATTAACTAAAGAGGCAAAAAGAAGCAATAAAATGCAACCCTGAACTCAACCATACCATTTAAAATCAGATCAAAGAGCAACACAGGTCTCAGTTAATATAGGAACTAAGCAAACATTTCTTTTGCAAATAATGGACCTCTTCACTCAGAAATAAGATGGATAAATGGTGCTGCTGGTATAGAACCACATAAACTATGGTTTATATATTGGGTTCTATTATCCTGCAAGTGCAATACTGGCTTTCTTTTGTTACGATTTCCTCAGTGTTAGCCTGGCTGTGTTATCTTGCTAATATACCAAGGAAAACTCTGTCAGTAGAATGTTGAATATAGAAAATCCCGCTGATTTAGTCCAGATTGAGGTCTGTTTATGTTCACACAAGGCCACATCCAGAAAAATGTCTTGGTACAGTTATTTTGGTCTGCACCCAAGTACAATTGCTGTGTTCAGAATAATCACAAATGAGCCTAAAGGACCAGGCTACACAAGGCAAGTGTGAAAATGCCCTAAGTCACAACCACAAGCTTTAACCTCAGCTAGACTACAATAGTTGTACTTGTTACCTAAAGATAACCAAACCATAAGTGGCTGTAGATTAGCACAATGCACTTCACAAGCACACAGAAGGATGTCAGTTCAAATGGGTTAGAAAAAAAAAAACTCATATGAAAATATCAAAACTGTCATAATTTCAACCACTTCTCATAACTCTGCACTTGACACACAAGGGTTGAGTAAAATCATTACTGTCTCTGATGTTTTAGAATCCAACAAGGCAAGCTTAGTTGTTTGCTCGTTCTTCCTTTACGGAGATGAATTTATGACTGAAATCTGACCTTTTGTCATTCCCTATGTATGAACAAGTGTTCTTTCTTGTATACAAACAAAATTTAAAGTAAGTAAAAAAAAAAATCTGCATAGATATAATTTACATGTTTGCAACAGCAAAATAAATAAATTATAAAAAAACTAATGTGTGTACATTTTGGTGTGTGTGGTTGCCAATGAGGGGCCCTCAGTCTACCGCGCTGACTCATGGGAGTGAGGCTCTAAAGATAGTAAAGCTCCTCATGTCTAAGCAGTTTACAGTGCACCCTGACTGGCATGTAACAATAGCAGTGGTGGGGGTATACACATATTCTCACATACGTGTGTGTGTGTGTGTGTCTGTTGGAATTGGTCATGGTAACAGTGAAGTCGGTGGCAATGTCTCACTGGTGTGAATCACTCCCATTTAAAAGATGAAAAGCAGGATGATCAGGAACAATTAGCATTCTGGGTTTTGTAAAGGATGAATTTAGCAGCATAAACAAAGCCTCTTAACATGTGTCCTTGTATGGCTGAATGCATCCTATACAACACTATGGGGTGATTATGCTTGAATAAAGGAATAGCAATAAAGGCACATTGTATGTCAACACTCATAATTCTGCAGATTATGTGTAATCTTCTGCTTTGTCCGTGTGTATGTATGTCACACATACACACAGGCAAAGTGTGTGTGTGAGGGGTCTCAGTGGAGGCTCCTATTTCAAACAGCCACCTCATCATTCATGCACTTCAACACAAGCAGCTACTTTTCATAAAGTGCCAATACGTACATTGCACTAAAAATTAACCCGGTATCGTGTTGCTTCTGTGCACACTAAACCATTAAGTGGGTTTCCTGTTTTTTTTTTTGATTTTTTTTTAAGATAGGACGGAAGCTGTGAGTCATGTCTCAGTCTCATGCTCTATTTTAGAAATTAAACATTCTTAATTAATCTAATGGAGTGAACGTGGCGATACTTCCTGTCTGGGATCATCTCCCTGGAATTCTTGGGTAACCTGAGATGTACCTAACAAAGCTGAGAGGTGCTGGATGGCGAAGTGCTACAAGCTGCCACAAGCCTTTGGACTTGTTCCCTGCTGACATCATAGAACTGGGTGGATGGGCTGTCTAGGCAGCTGATGAAGCATGGAAACAAACATGTTGGTATCACTAGTTGGCCCCTGCTACGAAGCTAATTAACTAAACATGTAATGCGGTTCACAAATAAATAACCATGTCACATGAAACTACTGTCTCCAATAAATAAGTGGTCTATGCACTATGACGATGTAACATTTTCTCGTGAAGGATACATAAAGTTGATGTGTAAATATTTTAATTGTTCAATAGTGAGTACTCTAAGATTTTTGAGATTTTTTTTTCTGCTCAGTGCTACCATCTCTCACGTCTTTTCAACTGCGTGTCACACATTTTCTCTGAGCACTCAGGGTCAAAATGAGTTTCAGTCATGGATCATGGCAAGTAATGAAATAATCCCAAAATGACACTGTGAAATTGCTGGATGAGAGAAGGTGCCGCTTGTCAGGCAGCTGATTCTATTCCCCCATCTATCTGTGGTCTGTTGAAGTCACACACTATCAAGGAGAAGTGCCGCTGCTGTATATATTTGTTTGAGATGTGCCGGCTGGTGACAGGGGGTGAAATCAGCCATGTGGGAGTTATCGGATGTTGCAGTTTGTGCGCTCATAAAATCGACACGAGACACCCCTACTTTTCACACCTCTCATTTCTATGGGCACCAGATGGTTAAAGGTGGCGAGTTGAAAGAGCAAACAAGAAGGCAGTGGCCACTCACTGACTTAACCCCTGTCATCAGAGGGCTCTGGTGTCAACACGCGAATCAAATCAAGATGAATGGGGCCTATCCCGGCCACTGGAGGCTCGCCTCATTGGGCCCAATTTCATCAGCGCCAGTAAGTGTTCATATAGAAAGATTAATAGAGCATCCGACCATGCTGCTGTGTGAGGAGAAAACACAGTGGCATACAAATAGGTTCCAACTCCACTGGTGAGTAGGACGGATAGGTGGAAGCACCTCAGAGGGGGCCTCCACTTTGAAGCCTAATTGATAAGGTTCCACAGTGACATGTTCATTTGTGAGACTTTATTGTTTTAATTGTGTTACACTGAACTACTGTCTGATTTTTTTTCATGCGTCTTATATCCCTGCTGTAATCGTTCAATGCTTTACATGGTTATTTGTGTGGCACCAAGGACCGAGGCTTTACGAGCGCCTGCACTGGCTCACTGCCCAGGTGCATTAAAAATACTGACATATTTTCCAGTGAAACATAAATGTAAAAGTCATGTGCTGAGCTTGTGTACAGCATATAAATTAAATACAATGGAAGGTGATCTCTGTAAATAATGCACTTGTACAGTATATAAAAATCTATTTATATTACAAAAAGGTTGCTAAACAGCCCAGAGCATCAACAGTACAATCAGTGGTTTCAAAGCAGCAAGCTCATAGTCTCAGTTTTGTAAAGGTTAAACCACTGCTTTCCCTCCAGCTATTATCCTGCCACGGTCATGTCGACAAGCTTATGTTTATGCTGTTACAACATCCGTTTATGGTTGAGGATGTAATCTTGTTAATGGTGTAAGCTGTTTTGTGCACTATTGTTTTGGAGTGTTTGTGTGTGCAATTGTGTGCACGTGTGTATGTGTGTCCTCATTCATTCTCATTCTCTCTCTCTCTCTCTGCCTCCCCCCTTCTCTCCCTTTTGGTCCACTCTAGTCCAAGAGTACAATGCAAGGTGTGTAAATACAATTTTGGCCTGGCTAAGAGGCTCCAGTTTTCAATTTGAAGAGTAAATTTCTTGTTTTCTTGTTCTCCTTAACATGATTAGAAAGAAGTTGGTTGTGCTTGTAACTTCTCTCAGCTGCTGTGCTAAACCTGACCCCTCTTTAGCACACAATACACACCATCCCACCCACACACCTTCCCTAATTTCCTGAATTAAAACTATCTGGAAAACATGGCAGATAGCAGAAATACCTCAGAGATTCTACAGTTTGTACAGCACATCTGCATCTAGTGTTTAGGATAATTAATCTCAGTCACTGCAGTCACAGTGTCCACAGTGATTGGCCATAATATTAACACCACTAGATGGTGTTAATGCTATGGGGGACAGGGGTCAGCATGGCACTCTGACTAGATACCAAAAATCCTGCAGTGCGGATTAAAGGTGAGCGATTTGCCTTCCCAAATTTTATCTAAACTTACTATAGTTGTTGTCCAAGTGTTTCATGTAAAATTTACATCGGATTTTATGCAGTACATTTTTATTATGTATGAGCCCATCTATCTTGGTCCTCCTTAGTAAATCTTCCATTATAGAGAAACTCAAAGAGCTCATGCAGTTTTTTCAGCTTCTTTATCCTCTATCTGCACGGACTGTAACACAATATTACAATATTCTACACTATACAGTATTTAGATGTACCACAAGGTAGCACCACTGTATATACTGCTACTGTACCTCTTGCTCTCTCTCTCCCTTTTGTACACTCCAGGCCACTGGCATGGCTCTTGTCCCAAGACATGCATTAATGAATCCAATAAATAAGGTGCCACACCAACCCATCCATCACATGCATTCATTTCAGAACAAAACATTAATCAATTCAACTGTATGTACTAATGCAGGGGTCCCAATCAATTTGAAGTCCTTATGACAATTAACAAAGCTTTAGAAGCCACACTGAAACATGCTGACCCATCAATTACTGTCTCCATCAAACTGAATGACACTAATGGCAGCTCACTCCAGTCTCTCTCTCTCTCTCTCTCTCTCTTCCCATAACTTCACTGCCAGTGTGCAAACACATGCTGATGTGTTAATTCACATACTTGATTAAACTTCTCCATTTTCATGTGTGACTGGAGGGAGCTGAAATCATCGCTTCTACTGTACGCCAGTCATAGTGCTGCATTTTGTTCCACTAAAAGTGTCTTCAGATGAAGGATGTTTTGAATAATTCATCCAAAGCTGATATATTAATAACAGGTAGTTATTTGCAATGTATAAATCAAACAGTAGCAAAATCAAGTCATTTTGAAGTTTAGTTAAGTCAGCTCCTGTAACTACACCACCATGGCTTTCAGCAGCAGCAGTCTCAGCTATTTGGCTAATTTGACTTTTGACTAGAGAAATCCATGCAAAGCTGCATTACAGTTACATAACCTAACTAGTATAAAAGTACTGTAGGCGGACAGACAAACAAAATAATTTAATTCAATTAAATTTTAATTATATGGCGCCAAACCATAACAAAAGTCATCTCGAGGCACAAGTATATATAATAATGTCTATAAATAACGTCAGTTATGTAAATGTTCACCATAGAAATTTAATTTAATTTCTAAAGCAAATTACAAGAAAGCTAAAATAAATTACTGTAACTGTATATGTAAAGAATCCCATGAAGATTACATTATGCAAAGAGCAGTAGTTTTTATGGAAAAAAATTTTTGGCTTAAAAACTGATTTGGTTTTTTGCCAGTTTCTCAGTTTCTTTCCTTGAATCGTTCACACTTATACATTCTTGTGCAGATTTTCTTCTTCATCCTCATCTGTCTCTATGAAAGCCCCCCCTACACATTTCTTCCCCTGATATTCTCCAGTGAGCCTCGGCAGCAGCCCTGGGGCCCTGATCCCATGTCAGAGGCAGCATGTTGGTACCAGAGTTCACCCCAGAGCACGTCTGCCTGCATAATTAGAGAAGTGAATCCAGCCACTCAGTTCGGAAGAACAAGCCGTTCCCCCTCCCCCCTCCTCCCTCTGCAGCCTGCCTGCCTGCCTGACTGCTGTACACGGCTTAACGCGTGCGTGTCATGATTATAACAAAGGTGAGCAGAGGATGGTAATTAAAAATTAAAGTGGACAAGGGGTGGCTGGATATACCACTTTTAACAGCAGGCAATCGGGCTGGAGAAAACAAAAGAAAAGAAGCTTGTGGCAAATGAGCGTGCCTCTCAGGTAATGCTGCTAATACCCTTCTACTTCCAACTGATTTGGGTATAACAGTAGACCACCAATCAAAGCCACTTTTCTCTGCAATGTACAGTCAATGTTATAATCTCTCCAATATATACTGTAGCAAGTTAGGCATTTAGCACTCCAGTCAGTAAAAAAAGACTACGGCCCAACTTTGAAAAGTGTATTGAATGTATAAACAAATAAGCAGCCAACAGTTAGTACATCACTCATCCAGTAAACACCAACAGACATCAGCTTGCACTTGCAGTTGTGTGTATATGCATTGTATATGCAAGTTCAGTGTTTACTTTCCTTTATCTGATTCCTAGATGCCAAATGCTCCAATACAGCTGCAAACTTTTTCCAACAGCTGTTTGTGCTGGGAAGGTAGCATATGCATGTGTTTGTTGCTGAAAACTGCTGTCGCCATAATTAGCACAACACAATATTTATTTGAATTCACACAAATCAGATGTCATATAAACTCCATTTGTTATTTTAAAGCTGTGGCAGACAGGTGTCAGCATCGGAAAAATATAATCCTGGCGCAGATTTTTTGTTAAACTTTTTTATTCATGGATGATTCACTGAACGGTCATCTCGCTTCTGCAGGAGTGGCCTGATCACAGTCACACTGTTACACATACTCATACCTGGAGGCTGCCCAGTACAAGCACAGTCTGAACTTCAGTTACTGAGCAGCTTCACTGGAGCACTGATGAGTAGTGGACAAGTGCTTCTGTTTTATTTGTTAGTTAAATTAAGTTAAATATAAAAATAAAAGTAGCAAGCTATATTATATATTAAACATTTATCTTTGTCTTTTAATACTCTTATCTGTCTCACAATTGATTACTTACTAATCTATTCAAAGCTCAAACAAAAGTGATCAATGGCAAGTTACAAAATCACATTTCCAAATTGACATCTAGATTAAATCTGGATATGTAAGGTAAAAAGCCCCACTCTTCCATTTTTAGTTTGTTTTGTTGTTGGTTGTTTTTCCAAGTGCTTCTTGATTCTAGGAATCCAGTGAAAAAGAGCAGGGAAAGCTGTAACCTGGAAGTCTGTGCCAGCACTCTGGAGTCTATTAAAGTGATCGCAGCAAGTAGTCCTAAATCATTCAAATGATGTAAACACTTTGTTGTTATTTGTTCCCACCGTTTGGCCACCAGTGCAGTGTTTTAAAGAATTACCTGATCCATTTACATAGTGGCGGGTCACAGTTGGACTATTGGATTTTATGTGGCCTAATTATAATTTAGGTCTCCAAAGCGTGGGAAAGCTGCATAGTGTTTTAGGAGTGATAACAACCTCTTGCATTTACATATACATTTACTTTGTCTCTTGTCACAATGTCTTAACCTCTCTGTCCCTGTTCCAACCGTAAATGAACCTGTCTAAGATACCTTTCCTAACCTCCTTACACGCACACACACACATACACACATACTCTTCTCATTCTCCTCCTCTTCCTCTACTTCTCATCCTCCCTCTAAATTGCAACCCTATATTTCTGGACCTGTGATGCAATTATGCCACCTCGATTGCCTTGACGTGGAAGCGGGATGGAAAAAAAATAAACCGACCGCACACAAAGCCTGCCTTTTGTGTATCAAGAAAATAAAGGCTTGAAATTGCCTTAGACCACTGCTCTGTCTCTCGTATTCTCTCCCTCTCATGCACACAAACACGGTCTCATCCCCTGTCTCGATCACACACACTTTCACAACACATTCACCAGACAGCTAGGCTTCCCTGAGATGGGACAGGATAAAAGTAGACAGTTTCTATTATCAATAACAAGATAAAATACAGAGGTCTTTTATCTCTTAAAATGTAAATTTATACAAGCCTCCATACCTCCATGATGTAAATAGCTAACATCTCTTAAGACCACAGAACTAGACTCAATTGATTTTTCTCCCCTCCTCCTGGTTGCAACCATGGACAAAATCTCCAAGTCTGGCATAATATCAATGATGAAATTAAAAATCCTCTATTTGTCCAAACCATGAGGGAGATCACCCTGGTTCAAGCCGTTTACTCTTTAAATTATATGATTGATTTCCTTTAGGGTTATTTGTTTATTTCAATGTTCATATCTGCTCTATCTAAATCATTTCTCAAGTTTATTCTATTGATTTCTCAGGGACACTGGCCTTACTCCCTTTCTTTCTGTAACCTTGCTTTAACCATATCAGTTTCCTTTAGGGTTCATTTGCATGAAATAAGCTGGGAAAATGCATTGATTTCCTCCTTTACACTTTGGTGCCCAGTCCCTGGTTATTTGTGATGAATGCACCCACTATTCCGTGGTACTAAGACTGAAGCATAATGAGCTCATGGTGTTGCGGGAATCTGAGTACATTTACATTTACTCATGTTAATGCAACTGTGCACTTTTTGCAGCCCAGTAAGACTAAGAATGCGCAAGTATTTTACTACTATGATACAGGTTAATGTAATTT
>OMLM01014686.1:0-10750 GCA_900302695.1 Helostoma temminkii
CTGGCTGCCTCTGAACCAGAGGTACATACTGAGGGAGGAGGTGCACCAGGTTGTGGTCTGACCTGCCCAGAGGGGGGAGGGCAGTGGAGCTGTAGGCCTCTTTAACATTAGCATACATCAGGTCCAGTGTCCTCTCCCCCCTGGTGGGACAGTCCACAAACTGGGTGAAGGTAGGAAGTGTCTTTGTTAGAGAGACGTGGTTAAAGTCACCTGAGATCATAAACAGGGCGTCGGGGAGTCTGGAGTCCAGCGGTGACTGTGTGGATGACGTCACATGACGGAGGAACGTAAACGGTGATTAATATGGTGAAAACTCTCTGGTTAATAATATGGACGGAGCCCCACAGCCAGCAGTTCAATGTCTGGGCTACAAACACGCTCTTTCACAGTGACATGTCCAGGATGACTCCACCTGTTGTTAACACAAACAGCCAGACCTCCTCCTCTCCTCTCTCTCCTGCCGGTTCCTGTCTGCCCGCACAGAGCTGAACCCTCTGTAGTAACACAGTAGTCAGGGACACCATCATGCAGCCGTGACTCTGTGAAACACATCAGACTACACTCTCCAAAGATTTTCTCCTTCCTCACCAGAGCTGTCAGTTCGTCCATCTTATTGTTCAGTGACCTCACATTGTCCATAATCAGAGAAGGGAGATGCGGCTTGAATCTCTTCTCATCGCTCTTCTGCATTCTTTATTTCCTCCTCGCTGTTTTCTGCCTCCCCTGCATCCTCTCGATGTCCTTCTCCTGATCTCATCAGGAATGTTTAAAGTCCCGAACAAAGTTAGATCCTTCACGTTGGTCATCCTCAGCGCGATCAGCTGATCCATGGTGACAGAGCTGCTGCTGTGCACTGGTCATTAGGAGGAATGAGAGTATGATTCCAAAAGTAAAAACAACATGATCAGAGAGTGTAACTTAATTTTGAAACTTGTCACTTATCTATACGAAAAAAATGAAAGAATCTAAATGAAGTAAAAAGTGACTGCAACAGGCTGCATCAGCTCACTTATATCAGTCATTAATGACATGGATCAAAGATTTGTGGCTGTTTTAATTGTTAAAAAATACTTAATCAATGATCAAAAAAAATTTTAGTGGATTGAAGGTTTTCAGAAGCGACTTCCATTATAAATAGACTTGACGAGTATCTTTAGTGGAGCAGAGAAGCTTCTGTGACACCTTCAAAAAGAGGAAGTGATCAACTCCAGCGACCGCATCGGAAACGTTTCAGATCCATGTCAGGTTTGTCACTTCAGGCGTGTTGGTCGCGCTGTTCATGGCAGTGCTGGTAACCATAGCACATGTGCAACTGTTTGTTTTTTGGAGTGAGTGACAAACTCGGGGCATCTTTAAAATGACAAGGAAGATATTATTTATATCACAGACTCCTGCTGCACCAGTTCACTAGATGAGTCCGGTCTTGGTGCAGGTGTTTTGCTACTGCGTTCACACTAGAAGAAACGATCCGCATCAAGGTGCAAACTAGATTTAAATGAGCTCAAGCCTGCAGGTGTGAAAGAAGCCTTAGTTTACTGTGACAGTCCCAACTAAACAAACAGGTTAAGTTCATCCACACTCTGGATGATCGAACACAGCGACAGTGGACACGTTGTGGATTCGCTCTCAGTTTCAGAACCGTTGCTCTACAGCCGTTAAACAGGCTTTAATGGCTGACAGAGCGAACACACGTCACAGATTCCAGCTTCCTGACGAGGCTAAAGAGTTTTAGGGTATTTGTTTAGAATAATGAATTGATTTTATATTGTAGTTTATCACCTTTGACCTTTTACCTGATCAGAAACTAAAACGTATCACACACCTCTGTGGAAACATCTGCATGTCGGTCACAGTTCTTCATCAACTTCACTGTCTTGTTTATGTAAAAAAATATATTTATATGATATTGTACATCTAAACCTAACATGTACTTTTATTACAATGCAGCATATCTGCAGCTCTGAAAAGCAGCTGATCTTCCTGAAAACAGTAGTTAACATAGTAATAATTTAACATCTTAAACCACTGACCTGTTTCCTCTTTGTCTGTGCAGACGACAGCGTGACGGCGGAGCGGGAACCCGGAGAGGTGGTCGACAGTCTGGTGGGCAAACAGGTGGAGTACGCCAAAGAGGACGGCGGGAAGCGGTCTGGCATGGTCATCCACCAGGTGGAGGCCAAACCGTCCGTGTACTTCATCAAGTTCGACGACGACTTTCACATCTACGTCTACGACCTGGTCAAGACCTCCTAAGACCATAAAACTCGATGCCCCCCAAAAAGACTCACTGAGACCTGCCTAGATCCACAGAACACATCACCGTACCCCCACCGAAGACAAACCACAGCCTGGGTTTAACACTGGCCACAGTCTGTGGTCAACGCCTTAACAACAGGAGGAACAGAAGCCGCTCCACCAGCTCCACTAAGGTGGTCCAGTCATTTGCATTCATCACATTTCTCTCGACTTCTCCGGAACTGGTTCAGAAAACACTGACGATCCCTCGTCATTTGGAGAAACTAAAATAGTTCAACTCGATTTCGGATCATTTGTAGCGATAACAAACAAAAATGTTGCTTAAAGTGAATGGAGTTTGGTTTGAAAACTTCTACGGACACAAGGACTCGATCCTGAAACCCCTGCAGACAGAAACGTGAGTGGAAGCAGGTCTGAGACCATCTAAGATGTCTTTTATCTGAGGACAGGGGTGGACAGGCCAGAGTCTGCGGGGTTAATGAAGGGTGGCTGTCCCAGAGGATCTGAACACCAGCTGGTCTCTGCCGGTCTCCCTCTGCATTTCTACACAGTAGAAACGTATGTGCCCCCACCCCTCCACCCGCAGGTCTGTGGATGGACGGAGACGCTGAAGGACACAGTGGACAAACCAGAGGACACAGACTTGTTAATTTTTTCTATTCTTTTATTATTTGTGTGTTCTTGTTGATTCCTACATTTCCCACAATGACCTGTGTCGTATTGTCACTGTGACTGTTAGCTGTCCTCAGTCACAGATTAGCTTTCAGATGCTAAAAGCAAACTCTACCTTCTTTTGGTGAATAATTTACACCCCAGCAGTTTTAGCCTCAGTTCCCAGATTGCAACATGTGCTCACCAGTTTTATATTTGTGCCAAAACATTTTTCAAAACAGTATTAAGTCATCCTGAACAACCAGGTTGAGGATGGTTAAAGTAGATGTTTTTTGGATGGAGTCTGGTTGATGCACAGCTGAACAAAATAGTTTGAGAAATCCTCATTTAATGGATGAGACAGGTGATAACACTGGCCTGACCTGCTCTGTCAGCATCTATAAGCAGCATATTAACATCGAATAAACAGCATTTAAAGTTTAAAAAGAAAATCAATTCTTCAAGGTCTTTTAATTCCTACACACACACACGTGCAGTTATATTGGATTCATGACATATTTACATTTTAGTCAGGTAACAAACAAATAACAGTTTATATGAGGACATTTTAACTGGTTATTGCTAAATACAACGGCGCTTCGCTGTGTTTTCACTCCTCACAAACAGAGCTGTTCACTGTTGGTGCTGCTTGTAAGTGTTAAAATAAGTCAGAACAAAATGATGAGGATTTCCAGAACTCGATCGTCTCCCACAGATCCAGTATCAGCCAGGTCTAAAACCATCACTGAATCCATCAGTCCTGGACTTTAAGAAACCAAAACGTGGGCGCAGCAAAGAGCTGAACCTGAGGCAGGAACCGAGACCCGACGTCCTGAGTTCGGTCATCCTCTGCCGGAAGTTGATTTATCGTTAATAATGTTTGTGTTTGCATATCGATGAGCTGTATCATTTGTCCATATGTTCAGTGTTTCTTTGTATATTATCTCTCCTTCTGTATAAACTCCACATTAGCCAGTTAGCAGTGGGAGGCTTGAGGCTGGTTTACTGGTTTAAACCTCAAACTGGTGGCGTTTGTTCGTTGAAGCATCAGCAGCCACGTTGCCTGAGCCACATCTCGTGCGCCTGAAGGAACTGGGACGTTTGAGTTGACAATACGTTTTCTGCTGGGCTTTTCATTCTGGACCCCAGCTGATCCAGACCATGGTTCTGTTTTGGTGAGATTGTGGAGCGCTTCTAAATTAGATTAAGTTAAGAGTTAGGACACGTCCAGCACCGCCAGCACCATTTACACTGAGAGCTGAACACAGACAGAAGCTCTGCCAGACGTCGGACTGGGTCATCTTCCATCAGTGTGTTGAAGTCCACATGCCGTGGTCCTAGAACAGTTCTGGTTTGGTTGGAGTCAGTTTAGTAAACTTGTGTTCTAACCCTGAACTGGTTTCTACCGGGATCTGTGGCCCAACACAACGTGCCTCCGCTCTCATTGGGAAGCTTCGTTCTGAGGTTGTAGAACCAACAGAATCCAGAGTCACTGGATTTATAGACCAGATCAAGCTGGAGCTTAAATTTTAAGTCTAGAACAAATCCGGTTTGAGTGTGCAGAGTGTTCTGTCAGTCCAGTTTGGACCACACCTGGAACAGTTCTGGAGAGTGAGGTTCTGGAATCAGTCCCATGACATGTTTGCTTTTCTTCGAACGGGACAAAGATCTTTCTAGAGCTTTGGTTTCCATCATGGACCCAAAGATTCTGACCCTAGAACACATGAGTCCAGAGTCCAGATTATCTTTGTGATACTGTGGAACATGCTAGAACATGCTTGCTCATCTTGAACACGTGTGGTGAAATATTCTCAGTCCAGAACGTTTCGTCCAGTTTGTTCTGATGACTGTGGAACACGTCCTGTCAAAGCGTGTGCTGCACTTTTGGGTTTGATTTTCTAAAATACACGGCGACTGATTCCAGAACAACTGGAGACAAAACCAAGTTTTACCAAAAATTCATTTAGAGTCTGAGACATGTCGTCAGTGCTGTTTGATTTTCAGCTGATCGGTTATTGATTTGACAGACGAGCTGTTGTTCTGACGTTTATTTAAACCCGCTCACTTCAGATGGTTCCAGCTTTTTCTTCTCTTACAGTTCATTAAGGACTTCGGGTGTTTGGACTCTTGTTGGACAGTAAAACACATTTAATGTTGGGTTTCAGTGGACAGGTGAGACCCAGGTGGCCCAGGTGCAGTAGGTGTGTGTCCTGTCCTGGCTTGGCCTTTAGGTTTTGGTTGTGGACGTTATCTAAGCCTCCATCGACCCAGACTGGTTCTGAGGCTCCGAGTCTGTTCAGCTCGTCCGGCGAAATAGAAATTGGCTCCGTTACTAACCGTTACAGTTCACCTGAGTGTTGTGAGGCCGTTAACCACAGGTAACGAAGGTGGTGAGGGGAACCACCCCAGAGTCTGGCTGGATCTTTAGCCTCCGTGCCGTAGCGTCGACCCACCGGGAGGCGACTCGCTGTTCGTACTTTACAGACAAATGTTGTGTGAGTGGGTGAAGCAGCCTCTGTTCAGAGCAGTGTTGTTTTTGCATGCCGCCGTAGCTCCGTGTAAATCGATGTGAGTTGCATGTTTGTGTAGTTTTCAGTTGTTCTGCTGAGTTCTGTCCGTCGTGGCTTCGGGTGCCTTTTCATTTAGTTTCCTTTTGTACCGTGTGTGTCCCCGACGCTGGTGATTTTAAAAAGAAAATGTCCCCTACAAACACATCTGATGGACTTATTGTCAGGTCCAGAGCAGAAGCGACGTGCTGATGGGTGTGAGCTGTGTTTGTGGGCGGACTGACCCTTTAAAGAGTGCCAACTCCAGGTGCCAGTGTTGTACAGCTGTGAAAAGCTCACTATTTACTAAAATAAACCAGTTCTCTGTTTTTCACTGATGTGTCTGTTGCTTCTTTGTTTTCTGCTCCAACGTGTTTATGAACCAGGACTTCAGGCAGAACCACGTCAGTCCACGAACCTGCAGTAGAAACAAACTAGTAACCGACAGAAAGGCCAGATGAGTCTGTGTGGAACAGACGGTGGTGGCCATGACGGACGACGTCTGCCGCCTCCAACAGGACAACCTGAGAGCTCCAGCGACAGGCGGCTGCGTCCGAGGCTGAAGGAGCGTCGCTGCGGTCCTGAGTCCGAGCTGCCGCCACTCTTCATCAGATTACACTAATAACTGCAGATCCATGTGACCTACATGTGCGTTCAGTATTAGTAGTAGTAGTGGTAGTATTGTTCTGCGATGTGTATGTGGCCTTACTGCGTATTAAAGCTTCATATTCTAGGTGTTTTTACACTTACTGTCATAGTTGATGCTGCAACAACTGATGTTTTACACATTTTCTAAGAAATAAAGTGACCAATGGGACCAGGTGTGTCTTCTGTCAGCTGTGCTCTTCATGTTTCTGGGTTCACCTGGGCTCCACTCACACCTGAGCCAAACCTGGAAGCTCAAACACGAGTTCTCATCTCAGTCAGTGAAAACCTGCTGCAGCCACAAACCGGACGGAGACAGAAACCGGACCTGGGACTGAAGAGGCAGCGTCGTTAGCACACTGAGCTAAAACTGACTGGAGGAGTAGCAGCTCTGAGTCTCAGGTGGACCACAGCAGGGAGGGAAGCACAACACACCTGAGAGGGAGCAGTACCTGAAGTACTTACATGAGTATTACCACTAGATTTTACCTTTACTTCATTCACTTCCAGCTCAGAGGGAAACACGTTGCTTCTTCATGACGCAGGTTGATCCAGAAAGAACCTAAAGGTCGAAGATGGATGAAACATTAGAATCAGCTTCACCTTCATCACAGCATCACGTTCAGAATACTGTGTTTTCTCAGGGGAGTACTTTCAGTATTTTACAGCATGTACTCAGTACTTCAACCGGAGTAAAGAACTGGAAGTGGTAATTCTACTTGTAGTGTAGTACTTTTTGTTGAAGCTGCTGTATCATCCTCACATCAGACTTTCTGAGTTGCAGTAAGTGATGAAGCTGTAGTTCTCCTCCACACCACCAGGCGTCGCTGTGGATCTGTTTAAAAAACACTCTCCCACAATGCATCTGTGCTGAGGCGACTATTAACTCGGTTTTAACAGCGGTTACTTCTCACAAAGTCTGGAAACCATTATCAGATGTGAGATTATGTTTAGTCTGAGATTATGTGGATGAAATATCAACCACGTTTCCCGGTAAAGTCTTAACACCGTCAGTCACACAGGTGGTGAGGAGAGAGAGGAAGCTTTCCCGCCATGTTGGATCAATGATCTTTCCAGTTCATGAATGTGATGATTGGTTTTATCACGGAGCTTCCGTGAAGAGGTGCGTCCACTACACCTTGTTACGACTTGCACCTTCAAACCTTCTGATCCTGAACCGGATTGATCATCTAGATTAGTGGAACAGTTACTGTGCTGTGGGAATAATAATCTGAATGATGGAAGTTCTTCAGTCTGTCTGAACCAATCAGGAGCTGCTTCCTGCACATGCGTGGAGGCTGAAACACTCTGATGTCTGAGCTTCACAGCAGTGATGGTGACAGCGAAGCTTCATGAATCACTGAGCAGCTTTGACACAGTTGGGCTGAAATCGACTCACTGCTCGAATCATTTGATCCAGTCAGAACCATGACACCTGCTGGCTGTGAGAACTGCACCTGAGCAGACTGTGTCAAACCCTCAGTGATACTGGTGGTTCAGGATCTGACAGTCCCTGTTTTATTATTAAATAAAAAGTTAGTTTGTCGAAGGTGTGTAACTGTGTTTCTCTGTGGATAAAACTGTATCGAGTAGCCTTAATGTGGCAAATATGTATAATTTTATTAGCACTTTATTGGTAGCATTCTTTTTTACTACGTTAATGAGGAATGTTTGTCATTTTGTTAAATCAAAGATTTTTATTTAAATCAATAATCGTTTTCCCTGTACGTCGCCTTTAATTATGTGAATAACTTGTAAATAACAAGTGTTGTTAATAAAGTTAACAACACATCGCGATGTTTCGTCTCGTCGCCTCCAGAGGCCGAGACTTGGTCGATCAGTGGAAACAAAAATGGCGTCTTGCTGAGCGTCCATGTGGCTTCGGAGACAGAAAAGCTCTTCATAACTTGGCATCAGCTTATTCATTGTCGTTGGGACAAACAGTGAAGTTGGTGGAGAAGCTCTGAGACGGAAGAAAAATGCAGCACGACGACGTAAGTTTGATAAAATGATATGAAGCTGCTAATGTGCTTCAGTAAGTTCTCATACTAACGTTAGCTTCTCGGTAGCAACTTAAAACCTGTTATTTCTGTGGCACGTATTTATTGATTTGATCTTTAGAAGCAAGACGCCAACAGCTGTTGTCTTTACTAATTAAATACCAATAAAAATATGTTAAAAAAGATTTAAGAGGCTCTGGGAATCCAGTGTTTAGCCAGTCGTCAACCATACCAAACTTCAGCCGTAAAACGTGTGTTTCTCAGGTTGTTTAGCTTTTCTGCCAACAGACACAGCAAAAGGACACGAGTCCAAAAACTGATCAGTGGAGTTTTGTGTAAACTTAATTTCGGGAACAGTTTTTCTTCGTCTCTTTGTATGTTTATTTTTTTATTCATTGGTCATATGTTATTCACATTTAGATTTTTGAAAGATAAGTCAGTCTGCTCTCATGTATATGAATTATTAATGTTTTATGTTTCCTCACAAGTTTCAGTAAAGATTTAATTTAAATCCACAGTTTTAGTGAAGTTAGTTTTTTTATTATTTTACATTATGTTTGCTGAACAACTGCTGTGTCTAAAGTAACTGAAGCTTCTGTGAACCAGTTGACTGATTATTCTCAGCAGATGTTTCTCCATTAAAACTTGTTGCAGGTGATCTGGGACGTTATTGGAAACAAACAGTTCTGCTCCTTCAAAGTGAAGTAAGTGTCACTCATTTATTCCTGATGTGATCCAGTGGTAATGTCAGCTCTCACTGCAGGACCTCACTTTACACACTGACCACCAGAAAACAACAAACCACTGAGGTCGAGGTTTTATTCTGTGTCTCTTCTTTCTTCCTCTCGTCCCTCGTTCAGGACGAAGAGTCAGAACTTCTGTCGTAATGAATACAACATCACGGGGTTGTGCAACCGCTCGGCGTGTCCTCTGGCCAACAGCCAGTACGCCACCATCCGAGAGGAGAAAGGTAACGTCTTCACGATCCTGCAGCTGCTGCGTTGTTGCATTAAGTGATTTTTCAATCTGACAAATGTTCTGGTCAGGATCAAAGTTCACAGACGAAGAGTCAGAAAAGTAGCAGGAACATGTTTTTAATAAAAAACAGTTTTGTGTCGTTACAGCTGCTCTGATCAAAAGGAAACAACCACGACTAGAAATCACTTCAGAAACACAAATAGAAAAAAACACAATAAAACAATTGATCCAGAGATTTAGTTGGTTAATAACGACGTCCTCTCTGCAGGTCAGTGTTTTCTCTACATGAAGGTGATCGAGAGAGCAGCGTTTCCTGCCAAGATGTGGGAGAAGGTGAGAAGGATCCTGGTTGGTTCTGATTGTTACAGTTTTATCGTCAGGCTGTGAACGCAGCACAGTCTTCATGAACTAAAACAAAAATCTGTTGAACGTTTGTAACGTCGCTGTGTCGCTGTGAAGGTGAAGCTGAGTAAAAACTACGAGAAGGCTCTGGAGCAGATCGACGAGAACCTGATTTACTGGCCTCGCTTCATCAGACACAAGTGCAAACAGAGATTCACCAAAATCACTCAGTACCTGATCCGCATGCGCAAGCTGGTCCTCAAGAGACAGTGAGTACTGCTACTGCTGCCAAATACTGTGTGGAGCTAACTGGGTCGCTGCGACACGTTCAGGTGCTGCTTTTTGGTTCAGACACCAACGAATCCTCTGGTCTGAAGTTAGTTTATTAGAAACAGTAGAAACAACAGTGACTGTGTGTTTTAAAGGTTTTTGTTGCTCAGATCCTTCAGCTGCATTTTGTTTGTAAATGAAAGAGCAGCAAAGACAGACGGAGCTTCTCCTGAATAATATGTTGTCAATCTCCTCTGACTGTCGCTCTGGATGGATCTGTGTCACAGTGAACATTTAAAATAATAATTCATCTGTATGACATTTCACATCGCTTCAGATAGAAACTGTGAGATTGAATTTAATGTTGGCGACTGAATAACTGCGACTGGAACTAGTGTAGACACCCCCAGTTCCAGTCTCTTCTCCAGTGAAACCAGCAGATGATCAGAATAAGCACCAGTCGTTAGTTCTGGAACAGAACCTGAAGTCTTGTGCTCTGTGCAGGTGCTGATGTCAGAGTGACACCTCTCACCTCATTAGACGATCTTTGGCTCCTCACTGTTGATTAGTGGTGTTTGGCACTGCTCAGTCCTGCATCGTGTCACCAGACGTTTAACACAGTTTGTGATTTCAGGAGGAAGCTGGTTCCGCTCAGCAGGAAGGTGGAGCAGAGGGAGAAGAGGAAGGAGGTGAGTGGGTCGTTAGAAACTCACTGTTAAAAACAGTTTTCTAATTTTCACCTGGTTTCACCTTTACTGTGTTTGTTTATCTGTGTCTGTGCAGGAAAAAGCTCTGGTGGCTGCTCAGCTGGACAACGCCATCGAGAAGGAGCTGCTGGACAGACTGAAGCAGGGAACGGTACGACTTCCTGGTTCAGGAGCGTGTGTGTGTGTGTGTGTGTGTGTGTGTGTGTGTGTGTGTGTGTGTGTGTGTGTTTGTGTCTGTGATTAAAAATTAAGTCAGTCAAATCTGTTATGTTTCCCACATTTTTTTTTTTTTTGAAAATCCTGTAATGTGTGTCAGACGTCAGTCACCACTCAGACATTCCCCTTCTCCCTGGTA
>OMLM01014686.1:10770-44012 GCA_900302695.1 Helostoma temminkii
TGCGTGTGTCAGAAAGCGTCTAACAGTCAGATGTGGTTTTTTCAGTACGGAGACATCTACAACTTCCCCGTCCACGCCTTCGACAGAGCTCTGGAGCAGCAGGAGGAGGAGAGCGAGTCCGAGTCGGAGGAGGAGGAGGAGGAGGATGAGGTGAGGAAGGACGCTTCCATTCAGTGTCTGGATTTAAGTAAAAGTCCAGAGCACAGTGGTCTGAACTAACAGACGTGTGTTTGTGCGCAGGATGTCGGGAAGAGGGAGTTCGTAGCAGAAGACGAGCTGGAGGAGAGCGACCTGAGCGACTTCGAGGTAAATCAGAACGAGTGACTGAAGCTTCTCGTGCTGCAGAGAAACACGATTTATTGTTCACATTAAGAGTCTGTGCGGACGAGCCGAGGCGTCGGAGCTTTACATCGTGAGACCAGATTCTGGTTTTCCCTCCGAGCAGAAACACATTTACTGATTCTGAAGCTGCCAACCTGCCAGTCACCACCGCTAAGAGCTGTCGTATGATTTATAGAGGAACCAGTATCACCTGATACCAGTTTACAGAGCAGTGGAGACAAACAGGAAGTAAAGACACTGCTTTTAGAGAATCTGGTTAATTTTCACAATAAAACATTAATCTCTGTGTTAAAGTCCCTGTTCTTCAGTAAATAAGTGATGACGTGATTTATCCCAGCGGTCAGTGAACGCACCATCAGACAGTGAGGCAGCGACGTTACGTTTTAATTTGACTCGTTTGTTTCTGCTCTCAGGACATGAACAAGCTGAAGACGAGCAGCGACGAGGAGGAAGATGATGAGGAGATGAGTGAAGAGGAGGAGGAGGAGGCGCAGACGACGAAGGCCTCCAGGTCTAAAGGCAAATCTCCAGCCAATGGTTCGGTGGCGAGGAAGAAGCGAGCGTACGTGGAGATCGAGTACGAGCAGGAGACAGAGCCCGCCCCCAAGAGCAGAACCACGTAGTGACATCACAGACCCTCAGCTGTCAATCAGAACTGTGCGACGAAGACGCGCTGAGGTCTGGTCTTCGTCTCCACTGAGGGTCCTCGCGAGGTGGTTTCTGTTCGTGGTTCAGGTTTTCACATGAGGTGGTTTCACTCTGCTGGTGTGGGGGGTCCAAGGTCCAGGATCCGTATCAGAACCTTTCTAAACAGCCTGTGGAGTAAAGTGACTTCATTACTCTGGAAGGTCCGATCAGAACCAGATCAGTTCTGGTCTCGGCTCAGTTTTTAGTTTCATTTTTAACCAAACTCTGTTCGTAGTACCCAGTACACATGTACTGCAGTAAATACTACAGTAAAAGAACATGAATCTATTCACAAACTGAAAATAAATAACCAGCTCCAGCTCAGACGTTGAGTGGAAACGGGACCGATCGGAACCAGAACCAGTTCTCGGATGAGGAACCTCCTGAAGTGACTTTTTCCTGTTGAACAGTAACTTTAAACTGTTTGTTTGTTAAATATGAAACTGAACGTGAATAAATCATCTTCAGTCCCGTCAGTTATTCTGAACGTCCAGCTCCTTTATTCTCAGAATATTCAGATCAAACTAATCCAATTATTTAGACTGTTCTCCTGCTGCTGATCCTGGGATTTTCTCAGAATATTCCAACTTTAGTATTTAAGCCTCTGACTCTTCTGGAAAAAATAGAATATTCCTAGTTTATTCTCAGGTTATCTATGAAGTTTCAATTCAAGTGACTTTTTCAGAATATTTTTTATATTAAATGTTTTCTTGGATTATTGAAACTTTATTCCCCAAAATGTCTCAGTTTTGTTTTCCTACTCTAATCCCAAAATATTCTGTTTGGAATATTCAGAATACTTTATTTAATCACAGAATATTCAATTTTTTCATCTGAATATTTAGGAGAAGTAATATTTGGTCCGAATATTGCAGTTTGCTGACTTTATCCTGGAATATGTTTTCTTCTTTTAGGATTTTGACTTTTTTTCTCTGAATATTTGCACAAAATATCAAAATTGTTACGTAATGTTTTAAATGTTCAGATAAATAGTCTGAAGAATGATGTGACTTTATATGATCAGATTAGATAATTAGAATATTCTGGGACAGAATATTTGGAGTTGATCATGAAATGATGTTTGTAGCAGCACTAAACCTGTTAATGACACTAAACCTGTTAATGTTCCTGTTGAAGCTGTTCAGCTCGGACACTAGAAACAGTTTGTGCTCAGTCAGATTTCAGAAACAAATGAAACAGTCGTCAGCGTATTTACAGTATATAAGTATAATATATATACTTTATTTACAAAGAGCTGAGTCCCCGCAGTCGAACAGTGAAAAGCTGAAGAAAATCACAGACTTAATATAAATAGAATCATCAGAAGCAGATTTGTTACAGAAAAGAAAATCAAACAAACAGAGCAGTGATTATTGATTAGCTCCATCTGATCAGTCCGATTTAAAGCCACTGAACATTTATGGTCTCGTTGATTAAAGACGTTTAGACAGTTTCTGTTGTGCTGTTCTCTCAGGTCGGGAACAGGATCAGGAGAGTCCACAGTCCACACTGAGGTGTCTCCTGTAGTTTCTTCACAACTAAACCCTCAACTGGTTGGTTCATACTGGTCTGATGGAAGTTTACTGGAAGCGACAGAGACCAAATCCAAGTCGCCGTTTGATGCCAAAGTGTTTTCAAAGGTTTAGTGAGTCTGCGTCTGCGGACGGAGTTCAACAATGTTAAGAGCAGGTTTCTCCAGTCGGACCTGCAGAGTCCAGAACCTGTGCTCAGTCTTCTGTTCAGTCTGCACACGGCAGCAGGTTATACTGGTTTTAAATCACTTAAATTCTGACGGACTCTGGACCAGAACCTGAACTGACCAAGATTAATGCAGATTACTTTTCCTGTAAGTCACATCAGATCTTTAAAATGAAAACTGTACGGAGTCCCAGAGGTGACAAAAGAAGAAGCTAAATAAACTGTTATGGAATAAATGTAGTTTTTACTAACGATTAAAAATTGTCATACAAAGTAAACTGGGAACCAAAATGTTCACTAGCAGAAGGTAAATTAAACTGTTATGACAATAAATTTAGTTATGAAATCTTAAGGGAGTTAAATACTTTTAAATGTTTTCTCTTTATGCCCAAATTGTAAAAAGCAATCAACTTAATACTGATTGTAAAATGAATGTGTAAATATTTTAAAAACCCTTTGGAGCAAAATGTTCATTAAATCAGTAAAACTAACTATTTTTTTCTTAATTCCATTTTCTTGCATTTGAGCACAAATTAAACCATTTAAGTTTAAAACTATGACAAAATGTAAAAGTGAAGCGACTAAACTCAAAATGTTTAAATGAAGCTGAATCAAACTTCATTTAAAATATTTCTACAGTTTCTCATTGTGTCGCTTCAGAGACTCTGTACAGTAGTTTAGGTTTTGTGTTGGAGACACTGGATGATTCTTTTAGTGTGAATGTGACTTAAATCCATCAGAACCGTATCAGGTCCAAGCTAAATGAAGTCAATTTGATTCTAAAACACCAAATGACAAACTTTACTCGCTATACACGTGTTATTTTACTTTCTTTCCTCTTCTAACACTTAGTGAACACAAAAAACAGTAGATGCAGCTTTTGAGTGGTTTTTAATAAAGCTACACCGAATCTCTTCAGTCTGAAGCTGGAATGTTTGGAACAAAAGCGACTGACGGAGCCACATGTGGACGATTAACGTTCTACTATCGGTTTATTTTAGGTTTGGTGACTGTGGAGGAAACGTTAAAGCACTTCAGGACGTTTCCAGTTGATCCTAATCACAATAAAAATGTTTATCTAATCAATTTGAGTTCCATAAAAAGTCCCAAGTACGCTGCTTAAGATATCAACATTAGAGTTTGTATTGTGGTTCATACACTAACACCTCGTCCTGACGTTTACAGAGCTAACTAATATTCAGTTTACATTCTACGTACATCATAAATTAGCGAACAATCACTGTCGTCCACCAGAGACCAGAGTGACGATCGTAATAAAATGTGATCCGGGCCTAAAGCTACAGAGACGACAGAACAACACAGGCAGAAATCAGTCACACTTCGCCTGGAGGGACATGAAGTGGCCACTAGAGAAGCCGAGACCTCAAATATACTGTATCTGATTTTCATTTTAAAAACAGGATAAAGAAAACTGATAAATCCTCCTCCTGAACTCTGAGGGACCAGCAGTGACGCTCTGGTTCTGGTTCTGTTTTTAAGTGGCTGCATCTCCTCAGCTTCACTCGTGTCAACGTTTAGTGAGTTTAATTGAAGCTGATAAATTTAAATGTAGAGATGCAGGTGGTGGGTTTGGTTCCTTAACATCCAGCTGGGACTGGGTCCAAACCGTCTTAATCTTATTTGGTTTTAATGCTTGTCAGATTCTGGCAGGTTCCGTGGGTCCACAGTCTCTAACCCTGAAGACTTCTAATGATTGACGCTGTGTGCATGTGTGGACGGACCGTCTGTACTGATCCTAGTTCACACGTCTTCATTTTCTGATCTTGTCCAGTTCCTCTTTCCACTTTGGACCAAAACGTCTTCCGAACCAGTCTGAAGCACGTTACGGCTTCTATTGCACTTCAATGAAACTGGGGAATTTCAAGAGACGAGACAGAAACGCTGATCAAACTTAAGCAACAAAGGCCAAGACGTCAAACCCAAAAACCTTGATCCTACAATTTCTGTACAGCAGCTGAGGAACGAGTGAGACGAGGCCCGAACGCCAGCAGAGGAAGAAAAGGTTCCTGTGAAGGTTCTGGTTTCCCGTCCACTCGCCAATAAAATTTAAGGTTTCAAAGCAGAAAGTTTAAAGACTTTTCCAGTGCAGTAAATGACAGGATATCACACGTGTGCAAGACAGAGCTACAGGTTTGAGTCAAAGAAAGAATGATTTATGACGGGTCAGGTTACGTTTGTGTCGTCTGGGATGAAGTCAGGAATTTGAGGGCGATCCAGCCCGAGCCAGGACGTGAGCCCAGTCTGTCCTTACAAATGTCCAGAGTTGGAACTTTAGTGATGTGGATTCCAAGACGCAGTTCCAAAGTTATAATACTCTGAGTTGAATCCAGTCTGGTGCCGGGCTGTCCCATTCTGGACTCTGGAAGTCTAGTTTAGTCAACCTTTATGAGTTAAAGGAGTCAAGCTCAAGTCGAGGCTCTGGATCGGTCCAGTTAGAACTAGAGTGATCAGGTTTAGGATGGTCTGAAGTTTAGCTTTGTATTTTCATTGGTATGTTTGGACTTTGTGTATTTGGGATCCTTGACCTTCTCAGGTCAACAGGGAGTTCTGGTCCAAGTTTACTGCAAGTGTAGTCCAGTACTGGGCTGTGGGTTGGTTCCAGTTTGAACCTTACTGATGTGATTGAGCTCATCCTCTTGGGTGTTTTTAGGGTAGCTTATATGAGTCAGTACTCTGGACCTGGTCCAGAGGGTAGTCCGGTCGGTTGGATGATGGGTTTGTGGCTGTCTCTTTCTCTAATTAGAATGGGTAAAGACTGGGTCAGGTTTGCCCTGATATGGACTCGGTACAGTCCAGATAGCGAAGCAGTGGACGCATGTGGGTCCATCACAGGTCACATCTTTATTTGCATTCTGAGACGTGGCTGGGCCCAGTTTCACTTAGGCCAACACACTTATGACAGAGCAGTCTGGTCTAGGTTGTCTAAGACTTCCTGGATGGGGGCTGAGAGCAGTCTGGACTGTGGCTTAGTAACAACCAATGAGACAAAGAGGGGTTCATACTAAGAGACTGCTGTGCAGACTGTACTCTAGTTCTGGTCTGGATGAGCCTGGTCTTGGATCTGGTTGAGGCGGATTTAAGAAAAGCTGGCTGATGTTTGAGAGGATGAGGGACAGTTGAGTCTGGTTTTGGTTTTGAACTGAGGTCTGGCTCAGACCGCAGCTGGCTGGACCGTGCCACTCCTGTGTTAAATGTAGTCCAGATGAATACTGATCGAAGCACTGTGGATGGAAGATGCACGCTAGTGCCTGGAGTAGAGGGGATCTGCCTGTCTCTGTCCGTCCTGTGTTTGGGTCTGTAGTTTCTGTCTGTGGCTAGCAGCTGCAGCCGTCTTTGGCCGGCTGGCTGTCGGCGTTGAGACGCCCCCCCTGTGGTGCGGACGGTTTGTGCTGGACTCCCGACTCGGCAGCGTTAAGGTCCAGACTGCCATCCTGGATGTTCTGGTAGATCCTCTTCGCTGCCTCCAGGAAGGCCTCCTCCACGTTCTCCCCTCTGGACGAGAAATGCAGGACACGTGAAAACAAAATGATCAGTCACACAGTGAAGTTAAAGTTTACGTTCAAACAACAGTAACATTGAGAAGGTTTTCTCTCTGAAACCAGCACCTGCAGTGAGTCCTGCGTCCTGAAGGTGCTGATGTTCAGCTTCAGGTGAACTGTGCTGGATTATACCTACAGGTGTTTTATTATTTTACCTCTACAGTCATATCAATGAAGCTGAACACCTGTCTGTGTGCAAACTGCAGCTTCAGACTGATCAGCTGAATCAACACCTCTGAAACAGTCTGAGCCAAAATACGTTGTGTTAGACCCTTCTACAGTCACAATTAGCACAAAGAGTTAAAGTGAAATGATCTGATCTCTTCTGTGTGTGTGAGCAGCAAACTGAGATTTGATAATCAGCATCATCGCAGTTAACGGAGCTGTGCGATGGTCATTTTCTTATGTAACATAAACGTGGGCTCATCTGGGAAGAGTTGACTGTTTATCCAGTTTATAGGTATTTGGTGTTTTGCCTACTGGATAAATGCTAAATGTTGCTAGTGCAGTTCTCTCATCTCAAATAGTAAACAGTAAGCTTGTATTTCTCTAAGTGGTAGTGAAAGTGGGCAGAGCTAAATGTTCAGCATCACATCTGTGGCTTTCTGGCAGGGACTTTCTGGACCCACAGTTCCTCCCATCAGTAGCTGCCTGCAGACTAAGGCTGGTTTTGTAGCATAGTTCTTATAGACACACACATATCCACCCACAACAAACTTTAGTTAACCTGATATTAAAAAAGAATTACAAACTAGGGGCGTGGCCAAAAATAATATACATTTTTTAAGATTTTGACGATAAACATTAAGACGATATTTTGCACCTTAAAATGTGTTTATAAAAGTCCTACATTATGTATGATATCATTTATTTTCTAGGCCTTACTAGTCAGTTATTAATTGCTACCTATACAGACGGGGTGGTGCCCAGAGGGGCTAATGTTACCCCACATTTCCCTGGAAATGGCTGCAATGTGTTCTGTCCTCTGCATCGTCATTAACTCACCAGCAGCACATCAGAAGCTGAGCAGCTTGTTGTGGTCCTGATGCTTTATTTTCTGTCTAAAGACACATCTTACTGTGTTGAGCTGTAACCTACAGACAGAGTCTACAGTTCAGTTATCTAGCTGTATTTCACCTACAGGGTAAGAAGCAGGAGAAAAACCCTGGTGTTTCTCCTACTGAAAGTTTAGATTAATAAAAACATCACTAATCAGTGGAGTGAATTTGTTCTGAAGCGCCAAAGAAGCCACTTCTATCCAAAATAGACTCTGAGCGTATGTTTAGCGGAGCACAAACTGTTTCTGTCCAGTGGAAACAGCCATTAACAACAATAGAAGTGTGAGGTGGAAATGTGTCAATGTAGGTTAGGAGGCTGGTGGACTCTGTATGTGTTTAGTCTCCTGGCATCGTTGTTCATTTCTGACTTTGGGTATCTTGGTTTGGTCACAAGACGATGACGCTACATGCAATCAGTGCAAATCTACATGACATCATGTTAATGTTTTCTCTTTTGGAAGTGAGGAACATACTCGATAACGTCCGCTGGCACGTCATTAAAACAATGATATTATCGTAGACGATATATATCACACACTCCTACTATGAACACAAACATTTTGTCCTTTCTCATCATTTAAGTTTTTGTTTTGTGACACCCAGCAACACATTAGCAACGTTAGCTTGTTTACAGGCATCTCCTCACGAGGCCACAGTGAGTGACAGTCTGAAAATTAATGTCTCCTGGTCCCAGAGTCAGTGACTCATCTTTTATTCAGTCACTGTCAGAATACAAGCTACTAATCCTGGTAGCCAGTGTTAGCTAACGTGTTGAGCTATGCCCCGCCCACCAAAAACATCACCTGAGTAAATGGTTTATATGCTGCACTGAATCAGGACAGTTTACCTCAACCAGTGTGTTAAAGGGGAAACTGTTTGTACTTACGTCTTGGCGCTGGCCTCTAGAAACAGCAAACCTAAGCAACAACAGGAAGCAGAATCAGAACCAGTCTACAGTTGGGTTTGAGTCTCAGTGTGGAGCTGCTCACACAGGCTTCTTACCGTTCTCCTCAGCGAACTGTTTGGCCTCTTCGTACGTCACGTCTCGCTGAGCCTCCAGGTCGGCCTTGTTACCGATCAGAATGATCACCTGAAGCACATCGTTTGCACTTTTAACCAATTATTTGACTCATTTACATCTTTTGTGTAAAACAGAGTGAATGTTTTTCTCTGAACTGTAACCTGTTTAAACAGCAGCACAATCATTTATCATAAGAGCAGAAACCTCTTATCATGAGACGCCACTGCAGAAACAGCAGCTGACATCTACTGTACATTTGTCAGGACTCGTGGTGAGAGAGCAGTCACTCACTGTGTTTGGGTTGGTTAGATTTCTGGCATCTGTCAACCAGCTGCTCAGGTGGTTGTAAGTACTCCTCCTGCACAGGACACAAACACACCAGTTTCATTTCGCTTTGTGTCTGTGAGAATCTCTTCTACGTTTTCATAAACTACACTCATTCTGGATTTAGACTCCAGCACCTTCACGTCAGTACCTGGTGATGTCGTAGACCATGAGGGCCCCGGCGGCCCCTCGGTAGTAGGACCTGGTGACAGCCCTGAACCGCTCCTGACCGGCTGTGTCCCAGATCTGCAGCTTCACCTTCTGACCGTGGACCTCCATGATCCTCGTCCCAAACTCCACCCCGATGGTGTGAGGACAGTCTGCCATGACTGCGCACACACACACACACACACGCGCGCGCACGCACACACACACACACACACACACAGAGGAATAAATGTAAATATTAGCTCTGACAACACAGGAAGACAAACACTGCAGGTAGAGCTGGAGCTGTAGACAGACTGTGAAACACAGACCTGTGAAAAGAACACAACCTGACTTTAATTAAACTGTGGACTTAACCTTTAATTATCTGTCCAGTGATTATCTATTTATCACAGCTCTGCAGCTGCAGTGCTGTTCAGGTACCAGGAGAGAAAGAGCAACACAATGTTTGATCCGCCCTTCTTCTTAGCAGCTGTGACACTGTTCATCCAACAGGGGACAGTGAACTCAACACCTCAGGGTCCCAGTCAGATCAGGTGACTGGTGGAAACTAGAGTTTGGCTTCTGCTAGAGATGGTCGATGAATAAATGTCTCTTCATGTGTTAACAGCAACACGATCTGCTCTCCTACAGCAAAGATGCAGCTGGTCCTCACTCTCTGTTCACATGCACTTAAGTAACCTGGTTACTGGAAAACCCACAGACAGACACGACGCTGCTTTTGACTGAATTAATGAAACACACAGTGAAAAGTGACATTTAAATGTCACTTTATGTCGGTTTTAGTTTTAGTTGGACTTTTAAAAACGAATTGCTCTGTATAACACTCTCCACTTTCATCCAGCTGCTCTTCTGCTAAAAGTACTGGAGGGATGGACGTCTGCAGCATTTGTCCTGGACACTGGCTCTTCCAAAAAGCTGATTAGAAACCTGGTTACACGTATAAACTGTCTCTGTAACCCTGAGTGCCGAAACAAGGTTTTCCCTACGCAACATGAGAAATTAGCTTAGCTGACTGTAACATGGTTACTTTAGTGCCTGTAAACACACCGACTGTCTCTGAGGTTGTTTACTCCAGAAGCAGTTGATCTTCTGCAGACAGCCTGAAGTCACAGTATTTGAACTGGCTCCACTACATCACACATCAAATCCTCCTCGTGCAGGCAGAAGAGTTCATGTCTGTGTAGCTCACGTAGAGTATGAAAGAAAAGCATGAAAGAGCCCTTTGTCTGAGGAGGAGAACAAGGGAGGAACAGAGAAATACTCACATTTTTTCTCTGTGAACTGATGAAGCAGACATGACTTCCCTACTCCCATGTCACCTGGAAGGACAGAAGAGAAAAACAACATCAGCCGACTGTTAAAGTGAATCACGAAGATCTGAAAGTATCTGGAAAGTGACGCGACGTTCACAGCACAGTGGACATGACAGACATCAGCACATCCTGGGTGGTTCCCTGGAGTTTTCAGGTCAGGTGACTGCCATGGGAGTCACCTGACCTGAAAACTGATTACAGCAAATGAGCTGAAAATGCAGTACAGGATTGTAGTTCTGGTACAGATTTCACTGTAAATATGAATCTGTTAGTAACCGGTGGTCCTGCTCTGCTGTAAGTGCTTGTGTCATCTTTGAATTATCAAATATTGTGTAACCGCACACTCTGCTTCTCATATGACATCAGCGTAGTGTTGTCCACAGACTGCTCATCTGCTACAGACACATTTACAGTGTGATGTTCTGGGTTCTGTAGGATACGAACCAGACTGAAGCCTGGAATACATCCTCACACTCACTGCTCTGTGAGGCTGCACGATAATTAGATTCAAGATTCACTAAACTTTATTAACCCTAAAAGGGAAACAGCTTTGCCTCGTTACAGCAGCCGCCGGTCAGAACCACAGTACAGAACCACAGCACAGAACCACAAACACAAAACAACTCAATAAGAACAAACAGAAGCTAAGATGGATGAAGTACGTAGTAGTACTGGTCAGGGATGAACTGGACAGTGACGACGTAAAGAAGTGAAGCAGCCAGATTATGTTCTTCATTATTAATCTGTCACATCATGCAGGTAAAAATCAGCAAACAGGTAAATCCTGTAGTTGCATTAAAAAAATTACATTTTTATTTACTCAAGTACTGTAACTGCAATTTTAAGGTACTTGTATTCCACTTGGGTATTTCTGTTTTATTCTACTTTATACTCCACACCAGTTCATCAGTACTTTTCCTCCTGTATCTGGCAGCAGGAACCCAGACTGATGAACCAGTCAGTGGAGTACTGCTACTTAAGCATCTACTAGTACTTCAACATGAGTACAGAATGGGAAGTACTACTAAATGGCATGGAGTACTTCTTCAGCACTTTTACTCTTGTATTTGGTCAGTGTACTTCTGCTTTCCTTCAGTGGGACACCTGAACACATCGCAGTACTAAATCAGATACTCACCGATGATGATGTACTTAAAGATGTAGGAGTAGTTGTAAGGTGCGGCTGTCATCTTGATACTGTGAGGAGATAAAACCAAATGTGCAGGTTTAAACAGCGAGTCACGCCCTGAATGAGCTGCGTCTGTCTCACTGTGATCTTGTCTGGACACCGTTTAGTGCACAAACAAACAATAGGAAGCAGCCGGTTGTGCTAACACACAGCTACAGGCTAAACACCGAGCTCAGCTTTAGCATGTAGCGTTAAAAACCGTGACAGTCACGCAGGATAAAAGCAGACGTGTTTAGCAGAAGTACTAAACCCTGTCAGCTGACTTCCCTCTCTGAGAAAGCCTCGGAATTCCTTCTGTTAGCTTAGCTTGGTGGCTAACCGGCTAACAACTGCAGCCCCGTCTACGCCTTGCTAACTGCTAACAGCAGGAACGCACTTTTATCAAGACTTACAACAAAAACATCCAACAATACACCACACGGGCAATATGTGTTAGAAATCCAGTAGCTTTACCTTCGGTTCGGGTGTCAATCTAAGCTGTAAATCAGATCGAACTGCCAGTTAGGTGGGTAGTTATCTTTGTTAGCTGGTTAGCCTGCTGAGCCGTCAGGAAACCTTTACCCGCTTCCGCAACTCTTCCTCCCCGGCGAGAAAAGAGGTAACATCGCGAGACTTACGGGTTTCTACCGCCCCCCAGTGGACGATTAGAACTAAAACATGCAGTGATGGTTAATTTAAATTTAATTCAGCTTTTAGTTTTCATTTTAACATATATAGATTATGTAAGTTAAGCATTTAAATGTTCACTTGTATGAACAGATCCATGTTTAATGGAGTCAGTGAGTTACACTGTACATTTATGTTCAGTGCTGCAAATGAAATCAAAATTTATAGCAGATATTTATTTGGATTTTAAAAAACTACATGTACTACTACTACTACTACTTCTCTATCAGGAAGGACTTTTTGTTAGCATCAAATATACTTTATAAAGTATAAACTATCAATGAATTTCCTTGATCCTGAAGAAAAATTAAGAACATGATTATGTCTATTCTCAAGCAAAAATATCAAATAATGATGTTATTGTTTGCATTAAATGACAAAACTTGCTGTTTCTGTTTTTAAATTCCTCAAAAATTACACATATTTTCCTTTTGGACCTTTGTATGGACACCACATGCGGTTAGGGTGAAAGATGGGACACACTCTGGCAAATCTGGACCAGACTGTTCTGGATTGTACCAAACAGGAAACTGAGGGTGTGCTTGTAACCAGCTTGGTGTGTGTCTACACACCTGAGGACACCTGAGAGCCACAGAAATATTAAAAATGACTGAATAAATTCATAATATGGGACCTTCAAACTCACTACTGAAGTGGAGCAGGGCTTCTAGGTGACTGTGACACTGTCAGAGTTAAAGTGAACATTCACACAGTGTTATATAGGAACCACACAGTGCCACTTCCACCATATGACAGCAGGATTATGGTGCTGACTGGGGGTCTGGAATGACTGGGTGGGGTCTCATTACATCTCTAACTTTCACTGGTGTGATCAACTCTGTCACGTAACTTTCAACTCTGAGAAACTGTCCTCTGATAATATTAATAATAACAAACCCAGTATTAATACGTTGACTTTATATTTCAGAGCTAATGTGCTTTAACGCCTTAAAGACTTTCAGTGTGGATCTCAGTGCAGTAAAACATTGAGTGCTGCTTCAGAACTGCACTCACACAAGATGGATTTTATTTGGATTTTCAGACTCCGGCACTTCCAGCAGAAACGTGTGTGCGGCTCTGAACCAGCTCAGGGTCCAGGTCCACTTTGACTGAGCCTTTGAATACACAGCACAAAAACTGTCCACTCTGAGACGCCTCCTAACGTTTTATCTCTGTGCTGCTGGATGTCGTGTTACAGGCTGCTTGTCTGTGGCTCCACACACTGAGCCTCTGGTCCGTCCCCTTTCTCCTCCCTCGTGTTTTGCTTTCAGTCGGACACAGAGAAAGTTCACTGAGGAGCAGATCTGTCGCTGGTTTGATGGTTTGGACTTTTCAGCAGAGAAATGAGACTGAACCTCAGCAGCTACTGAGACAACACACAGACATGGACAAACAGAAAGGTACTGACCATTCTACTGTTTTACAACTGCAGCCAAACTGTAACTGTATTATCAGTGTTGGAGGAAGGATTCAGATCATTCACTGAAGTAAAAGTACTAATACCACAATGGGGAAATACTCTAGATAAAAGTATTTAAGTATCACGAGGAAAACATATTAGAGTAAAGTATTAAAAGTACTGAGGAAACGTTTTACTGTTTTATATATAACACTGATTTATTTATGAACAAACAGCCTTTACTTCTGTTTTCTATTATTAAGGATGAATCAGCTGATTCTTTTCTCAGTGGTTTATGTGATTGTTGAGTTGATTCTTCACTGTTTGTTCAGTCCGAACCACAAAATATCTCAGAAACACTGGAGCTCTTTACTAAAAACCGTTTTACCTTTTAATTTTCTTTATGTTAATACATATACAGTTTACAGTTACAGGTTAATACACTGATCAGTCCAGCTCTTCTTTACTGACCAGTTGTTTTATTTATGATAAACTCTTCATCTGATTTATCTAATTAAAACTAATTTGTAGAGTAACTAAAGCTCAGAAGTAATGGAGTAAAAGTACTATGAAAGGAAGTGGTATGAAGAGAAAATACAAGTACAAATACCTCAAGTTACCATTAACTGTAAGTACAGAACACAGTAATAAATGAACTTAAGCACATTCGACCACTGATCATCACAGAACTAATTTATTTAAACTAGATGAGAAATAGAAGAAAACCTCAACCAGAGGTGGAAGAAGAACTGACCACAGTGTTTTACTGAAGTGAAGGGTGAAACACTAAAAGTAAAAGTACTCGTTATGCAGAATGATAGTATCAGTTTATACTAATTACTGCGTTAATGTGTAAACATCACAACTGCAGCAGCGTGAACCTGATTTAACCCTTTATTCACTGGCAGCTGCTGCCATCAACATTTATTAGTGAATTAGATTCTGCTGGAACGAGCTGCAGCTCCATGTAGTTTGTTCAGGCTGGGCCCAGTTGGGCCTCATGGGACCATCGGATTCTGACCAGTGAGCCGTGGTTCTGTGTTCTGTTTCACCTGGGGCTTTTTGAATTGCTCTCAGTCTGGTCCGTCTCCTGGGACCAAGAGTTTCTCCTGTAGGTCAGCCAGGCTCAAACTCAGTGTCGGAGAATCAGTCTCTTTCTGACCTGTAGCTCACAGAGGCAGGTTGTGCAGGAGGCACCACATGACACGGCAGAGATCACAGTCCGACTGGACCTTGGGTGCTTCCGGGATAAAGTCCAGATGACCGACCAGAAAGATACTGGATGGATGATATTAACTGAGCTAACGGACCTGTTCTGTTCACAGTTTTACAGCTGTCTATTTCATCATTATTGTATGTAAACAGTTTCAAACCCTGATATTGAACCACTATTGTGTGAATATACAGTTCAGTACTATAGTTTTTGGTTAGTTTCAGTTCATGTCACGTTGGAGTCACTGTAATTATTGGAGTTATGTAATTAAGCTTCTTTTCATATCTTTTATTTAAACATCCATGGTAACAGTTTCTGGAAGCTCAGTGACGAAGGCAAACGTTTTACCTATAAACTGATTGAAAGTCTTGTGTTGTCAGACACCTCCACTAACCTGAGTTTCAGTGGTTGTGATCAGGCTCAGGATAAATGTTCTCCCTCACACGATGCGACAGCAGCAGAAATCTCCCCATCAGTCACGGTGAGTGATCGTTCTCTTTATCACTGATGGTATGTTAACCACGGCAGCACAACCGTGGGCCACACCCTCCGTCCTGCTGCTGCCTCAGGAGACGCAGCTAATGACTGTTTAGACTCAGACTGAGCGAGACAAGCATCTGCAGCATCTCTCTGCCATCACAGCGTCCTGCCTGACCGCTGAAGGTAGTTCTGGCTTCAGTATAATGTGACTGTTGAAGGTAGTTCTGGCTTCAGTATAATGTGACTGTTGAAGGTAGTTCTGGCTTCAGTATAATGTGACTGTTGAAGGTTCTCGGATCTTCGGTAGAATCTGTCTGTATTTTGAAAAACAGAAGAGGTTTAATTTCCTAACTTGTTGCTGCTCTGTAACTGAGACCTGAGAAGCTGAAGTCTGGCTCAGGGGATCAACAGGTGCTACCCACAGACGATAGCAAGCTCCATCTTTAATCAGTCACAACCCTTCCAGGATTCACATCTATTAAAACACCACTGTTCACGTTCTGATGTTACATATACACTGTTACACACAGTCAGAGGCCTAAAGCTTCAGGCTGGTTGGTAGTTAAACTCCAGGTTTTTCAGTCCATAACTGTCCATCCATTCTGTGCTCACAACCACTGAGTCCACCACCCCACCATTCTGTACATGTACAGTAGCAGTTAGACTGGTTAGTAGTGGTTAGTAGTGGTTAGCAGTAGTAAGTAGTAGAGTTTGTGGTGTGAGGGCTGAAGCTGATTAGATGCCTCAAACTGAGTCCGTTAGAAAATGCTGTTGCTGTCCTTTATTTACCAGACAGAGGATGAAAGAGAAAGCTGCTGCTCCACACCCTCTAACAACACACACACACACACACACACACACACACACACACACACACACACATCCCATCTTTTAGCTAATTTCAGGGTTTGGTTTTTATGGTGAAGCTGCTTAAAATCACCAAAATACACTTACACACTGTTCAGTTCAATAAAAAGTTACTATAACAAATATTCACTCACCTTTTATCAATTTATCAAAAGACTTTTGAATGATATGTTTTTACTCGCTGCCTGTTTTCTATTTTCTATCGTCATGTTTTCTTTTTTCATTTTCATCTTTCAACATTATTCAAGCATTTATGCACATCGTTATTTTTCCATTTTTAGTATGATTCTTTTTATTGGTATTAGTAAACAGAAATGCTAAAAAAGATAAAATATAAAAACAACATGAAAAACTAACTATGCAGCTGTAAGAAAGCAGCAGAAGATAATAAGGTTTTTACTGTGCTGTTAATCATCATATAATAATTTTGTGAAATCAACTGATATGTTTTCATTACTGTAAATACAGTTTTATTACAGATGTATTGACAGGACTTAAACACGTTCCTCTGTCTTCGCTCAGGTTATTAAATTAAGTTTTAAAGAAACAACTAGTTTCTCCACAGAAACATCTTCTAATGGGGAAGATGTGACGTGTCTATTTTTCCTGTTTCAGATCTTTGTCTAATAACAGTGAAATTAACTCCTGTTAAAACTCATCCAGGTTATTTCAGACTTTAAGTTGTGAAAGCTGTGAACACATCCACACTCACAGGGAGATACTATTCTCTGACACACAGATTAAAAATACAAACTGTGGAGCGAAGTCAGGTTCAGCAGTAACTAGCTTCCTGCTAAGGTTAGCTGACCGCTAGCAGTAACATCTATAACACTGACAGTTTTGTCACCCACTCAGAGAACAGAGCATCTCTTCGACCACATTTAGTTCCTCATGTTGGTGTTAACGTGACCCTGCTGCTGTTCGGACTGTCAGGGTGTAATTAGCACCTCGATAAACACCAGTGGATGTTCATTGGACGGTTTTAAATCATGTTTTCACAACTGTGTCAGTTTATTTAAAATATTTACTGACATTTATGCAAAATAACAAACTATATTAAGCAAAATGAAAGTTAAAGTAACAGCTAAAATAAAATAAGAGTTTTCATAATAATGAAAACAATGTGAACACTGGAGATCAGTGCTGAATCCAGTTCCTGCCTCACATGTGGACTGAAATATAACTCAGTTGTTAATATGACAGTTTATCATGTGAAGAAGTTTGGTTCATTTTCATTAAGAAAATGTGAAAATATTTTAAAATAGATGCTTAAGTTCCCAGAAATGAACAAATCTAACTATCTAAATCTAAATCTATTACACATGTTGACAATGTTTTATTATTGCACTAATTTCACATGGTAAACAGGAAGTCATACTTCACAATATGTAAATGTTCATCGATCAATCATCTAATATTCATTCTCAATTGGCCATTTTGCAAACAATCATTTACTAAAAGACAAACAAAGAGTGATGCTGTTAATGTGGCTGTGGTCAGTGTTTATAGTGTTTGTTGGTGCCGTGGTTCTGGTTTAATTATTGTGTTGTTGTAACTCTGAACTCTTTGCACAGCGACTGACTTCATCTGTCTACAATTCAAATGGACAGTGGACGTCATGTGTGTGTGTGTGTGTGTGTGTGTGTGTGTTCTCTGCAGCTTCAAAGCCAGAGACAGGAAGTCAAGTTGATGGTCAGATAAGAAAACTTACACAACGGTGTTACACAAACTTATTTCTGTCATCCAGCATCAGTTTGTCTGTTTAGAACCATGTTAACGGTTTCTCTCTGCTGCTGAGCTGCTCTGTGGGTGTCGCTGTTTAAAACAGCAGCAGGCTGATTAGCAGAAGCTGCAGGATCCTTAAAATCAGCAGAGAGGAGTTAATCAGAAACGTTGAGGCTTCCTCTCCCACACAGAGCTGAGCGTGAATGGATTCGCTCTGTCTGTCTCAATGAAGCTGCAGCACAATCGCTGACTGTCTGCAGCACGTTCCTCTACATTTCTTACATTTTCCCTCCCTCTGATGATAATCCAGGATGTTTAGAGACACTTCAGACTCATTTACTCTAGTTCAGTTACACAGAAACAGAAAACAACAGGTTGTGTGCACTTTTAGGATGTTAACACTTCAGGAATACATGAACCCACCTGTAGATACAGAAAATCTAAAACTGGGTTCCACACATAATAAATACACACAATAATGTGTGACAAGATGAAGTCGTCACTGCGCCTCTACGTAGCCAGCGTTGATTCGGTCGTCAGGAATTAACGTAAAGATGCAACCTCACGTACGTCCAGCAGGGGCAGTGTTTGATTCAAGTGTCTCATGAACCATTCACACTGTTGTTGGTACCGTCCGATGTTATGTTTTCTTTGACGTATTCCTTGGTGTAACATTGTTATAATTTCCTTTTCAGATAACTCCTTTACTTCTCTTCTAATTCTGCTAAAAACAGAAGGAAGAGACTTTCTTTTCAGTCAGAGGATCAGGTCCTGGTCTGCCCCCATGTGGCTGATCTTTTTAAACCCTCCACACAAACAAACTACGCCTGGAAGTACGTGAACAATGGCACAGATGACGTATGTACACGTGTCGGTCTACAGCAAGTAGACCTCTGGTGTAGGTTTGACTGATTTAAAAAATCCAAGACGTAAGCGAGGTCCTACAGTTTATTGGGTTGTAGTGGTCACAGAACAGGTTCTTTGGGTCCTTTGGGTGAGCAGAACAAAGACCGAGGAGATCCTGTAGGTTTTAAGTAGTTCCAGGTTGTTCTAGAGGTCCTGCAGTGCAGTGGTAAAAAGAGGCTGTTTATCTCCTTTCACATGTTCTGGTGCTCAGTCAGGAGGTTCTAGGGTTCTTTTGGGTGGTTTTAGTCACTTTAGTCTTTTACAAGGTTCTAATAGCTACCAGTTTTAACTGTAGAGTTTCTTTATGACTTCCTTTGTGTTCATATTTGAGGAGGGACTGACAGCTGAGGAGACCTTACGGGTCATCCAGGTTCTTTTAGTGGTCACTAGAACCACTGTGGGTTCTTTAGGATGTTCTGGTAAGACAGAGCCTTTGTACTTTTATTTAAAAACTAAAGTTTTTTCAGGTGATGTAACAGCTCAGAGTCTTTATTCAGTGTTAAACTTTAGCAGCTTATCAGTGTTTGTCCTGTCACATCCGTTAACACGCGAAGGTCAGAACACCTGTGGGTGAATGATGGGAAACTTTACCTGAGCAGGTGCAGTCGCTTCACTGGAGCTTTTCATTAACAGAGTTTAATAACCTCAGCTGGCTCTGTCCACTGACTTCATTCAGCACAGGAAACATTCATTTAATAAATACCAAGGGGATGTATTTATATATTTAATTAACAGCTGGGACGGAAGTAAAACCTGATTTAGGAAGAAGCTGATGTGTGTGAGGATCAATAATCACCTCTTCTGCTGCCTCTCAGCTCTTCACTCTCTGAAGTGAAAACACAGTCGCTTCATTCACTGAGAGACAACAGCTTCATTCAGAGCGTGAAGCTGCATCTACATGTTTTATCAACCTGCTGACGACAAACTGGAGCTCAGCACTTTCTGTTTACCGCTCAGCTGTCGAGGATAAAACCAGGCTGCTTCTGACAGGACAGAGACTGTAGAGCTTTTTAAGGAAAGACGCTGTCACAGTGGGACAAAACACACAAAACCACAGTAGTAAAGTTACCTCATGATTCATCATTCACAGAAAACTGCGAATTGTCTGGAGCTCAGGTCAAACGTGCAGCGCAGTCGCTGCAGTTTGGCTCCTGTATGTGGTACTTTGTTTATGTATTTATTTAGTAAAATTCACCAATCTGATGTCAGAAGGTCAGATTCTGGTCATAACTCAGCATGTAGCTTCTGCACTTTGGCTTTGTGGGACAAACAGTAAAACACATTTTGTGTGGTGGTTTTGAAGTATTTGTACTCTACATGGCCATTTCTGTTTTGGTGGTACATCCTGCTTCTACATTTCAGAAGTTAATACTACTCAGTACTTTTTCCTTCCTTACATGGATATGATGATTTTATACTTTCCTCACAGACTTTAATGATTCCTGGTGTGAGATTCACAGCTTACCCAGCAGTGACGTGGACTAATTTAAATTATACTTAATGAACTAAAAACACACCTTCGTCAAACAGAGAGAAAGTAGTAGAATAAAACTCCACAGTGACCAGATGCATCATCAGGTGATGAACACATTAATGCAACCATAATTAAAATCAAATAGCTTCTGTCTTTTGACTCTTGATACCTTACCCCAAGTATTTTTGAGATAATACTGCTAATACTTTCTTTTGGATGTACTTTTACTTAATGTTTAAATGCACAACTTTGACTTGTAATTGCATATTAGTGCTTTTAACCAACTAAAGGGTCTGAATACTTTCTGAACTGCCTTTTAAATAAGTACAGTTACTGTAAAGTACTAGATTTAGATTCTTTTACTTAAAGTTAAGAACAATATTGTCCAAGAGTTAAACGTTAAAGACACAAAGGAAAAGTCAGTCAGTGGTAGAGACAGACGCGATGCTTCCACCATGACTCACTGTCACTCAGATAAAGTCTGTTTCTCTCGACTCCCCAGAGAAGATCAGACCCTGATAATGAGGTCAAACACACAACTGCTTTACACAAGTACTGCACTGTACTGTAGGAGCGGGTTGAAGGTATCTGTGCTTTAGTTTCCATTTGACTGAAAGAGGACTTTTCACTTTTATTTCACTTCTCACACGTTAATGATTATTTTATTCATTAAAACCATATGGATCCCTGTAAATCCTAGTTTGGATTTTTTGTTCAAAGACTGAAAAAAGTTTTTTTTTTAACCATTTGCAAACAAAACACAACATCTGAAGGCATCAGGCAGAAATGTGGTGAACTGTGATGAACATCCAAACAGTGAATGTGTGGGTCAGTAATCGTTGGTTACAGCTGATCACAAAATACTATTAATAGGATGTGTTTGATTATGAGTAACTGCAGCTTTTAAATAAAAATAAAAAATGTCTGAGCAAACATCAGGGTCAGGGTTCAGGGTTCAGTTTGATCTTAATTCTCCATCTGGATGTTTTTCTAATGAACTTGTTGCTCAGCACGTCACATGACGTCTCCTCAGTCATTGTATTTATTATAATTTAAAACTCGAGGATAATGTTGGTGATTATATACATTTACTTAACATTAACTTGAAATGGATTTTTAAAGTTCACGTGACTCCAGCTGCTCACCCGTCTCTCTCTCTGTGTTTAGTTCTGGCCAAGCTGATCTGGGACCTGCAGTCCTTTCTGTCTGTCCTGGACTCAGAGAACCTGAGTTACATCGCCCAGGCTCAGAAGAAATCCATCTCCGAGCTGCTGTCCAAACTGCAAACACACGACAGCCCCGGTAAGAACACCTCCTCCTGCACTGCCTCCTCTGCTGCATCTGTGTCCAGGTTCTTCACTTCATCTCTTAACTTTCATGAACACTTCACTGTGGTGAATAACTACAGCACCTGCTGATAAAGACAGAAGGTTCCTGGATCAGGTAAAAGACACACCATGAGCACAAAGACACGAGAACAAGAAATGCAGAGTGACCCAACGTGGACACAAACTGGCTGATGTGCAGTTTACATTTTGCACGCTCATCGTGGTCGTACAGTCGTTTTAATGATGTGTTTGAACGGTTCTTTTTCTGGGCCTCAGTGATTACACAACATCCTTTACATCTTAAAGAAAACCTCAACAATTTAGTTCACAGGGTTCAATTCATGTTGGGTTTTCTGACTTCAACACACACAGTCAAAAATAAACATAGGTCACGCTGAGGTCAGTACTTTGGGAAGGTTTATCCACCCCACAACCAGTTTTGATGTGTGTTTGGGGTCATTGTTCTGTTGGGACAAGCAGCTGTGCAGCTGATGTTTGAGGTTATGCTGCAGGATCCTGAGGTAATTCTCCTCCTGTGTTATTCTATCCACTCTGAGAAATGCACCAGGTTCGTCATAGCAAAACAGGCCCAGAGCATGACGCTCCCACCACCGTGTTCAGCCGTAGGTACAGTGGTCTTGGGGTAGAATGACCCTCAGTGTTTGTGTCATCCAACCATTAAACTTTCCTCCAGAAGTGTTTTCTGTGTCAGTGTGGTCAGCTGTAAACCTAAGCTTAAAGCTCGAAGGTGTTGATTTCTTTAAAACTGGTTTGACTGTCAGTGAGACTGATGTTCCAGCAGTAACCAGGATGATTCCTGTTCCTGACCATCCAGCCAGTGTCCTCTCAGCTGAGTGAGACAGTTTGGGTTTTCCAGGTCTTGGAAAGTGGCTCCACTTCCTAATGACTCTTCACTGAGCTGCTCAGCCTTTTCCCATTGTACCGTGTGTTGCTCAGACCAGTGACTTTAGTCAAACAAACCCTTTTTATTTCAGCACAGAGAAGCTACCAGCTGTAGTCGACCACAATCACTAACAGGAAGTTAGGAGGCCCCCTTTCAAATTAAAGGACATTTTGGAACCAATGAATTAATGGTCTTTGTCCCTGTGTTGCTTTTAGAAAACCCAAGATGAATTAAACCCTTTGCACCAAACTGTTTGGTTTTCCTTCTATCACAGTCGCAGTATATGTACAGTAAACATCTGAGCACAGCTGCAGCAGGGAGGGGCCATGCTCCATCCATGCTGACAGCGCTGCAGTACATTAACTGTGTTCGCTGTGTTTTCAGTGGAAGATGCCGAGTACATGATCATGAGCTGTCCGTCATCGTCTCCTAGCAACGAGCTGGTAGACACACCTGCGACAGGTAATGTGAAACACTGGGCTCCCTTATGAAAAATAAGTATATTCAAGTTGATTATTACTATACTTCTTTTACACTAAACATAAGCAAGTATACTTGCTATGTTAATACTTCTTGGGACTTTTTAGTTTACCTCCGATAAGTACATAAAAAGTAAACTAAAAAGTCCCAAGAAGTATTAAAATAGTATACTAGAAGTACATAGAAATATACTTACTATACTTAAAGTATATTTAGTAAAATAAAGCTTAAGTTTACTACTACTATGTAAGAGCTGCTGTGTATCTTTAGTTTGACTTCAATCAGAAACAGTAACTGGAGATTTTTGGTCAGTTAGTCAGTCAGTGATGTGTCATTAAACTAAAGATAAAACTGCAGTGAAGGAAACTGCTGGTGAAACTGATCAAAACTAACCATATTCTAACCATAATTCATATAGTTTCATATAGTTAGTTTTCATCACACGTTGGTTTGAGCGTGAATCAGATTTAATGAATGAACCTGCAGAAACCTGTTAAATCACATCTTTTTCTGTGCAGATGGTTTTCAGACCTCAGAGCTGGTCTCAAAGATGGACTCATCAGTCTGGCTGAGGAACAGGGTGAGTGTTGTCCTTTTCTTCTGCTCCATTACACCTGAGAGGTAAATACCATACAGCAGTGCATCAGTCGGTGGAGCAGACTGAACACTAAGGTCGGGGGTTCAACTCCTCGTTCCTCATGGCCACATGCCAGTGTGTCCACAGAAAAGCACCAGAAGCCACAGTAGCATTATCATCTATGTGCAGCTGTCCAGCAATAATGTCCCTGTGGGAATCAATAAAGTGTCGATATTTTTGCTTTTTATTCCACTTATTCTACAAATTTCCAGATAAATCATATGATGGTCTCGTAATAAATTAAGTTGAATCTCTTTCTCCCTTTAGTAACTGATCCACATACCTTTAGTGACTCAGTACCTCTGGGGTCTCAGATAAATGCTGGACTATAAGATCAGGTATTAAAACTAAAGTTTAAAATGTATTGTCATGTACATAATCACACACAGTTCGATATCGTGAAATGTTATTTTCTCAACTGTCAATGTAGAAGAAATAAAAAATAAAGATAAGAAAAAGATAAAATTACAAAATTGTAATATTACAGAAAAAACATACTTGGTCAGGGATTGTACAAGGTAGAAAATAGATAAATTATATATTATATATTTTACATATTATTATTATATAACCTCTCTTTAAGTCCAAGTGAAGTGTGGAAATGTCTAAATATATGGGACGTAAAACGATGACTGGACAATGTTAACCCTGACTGAGGGGGTCAAAGTTCAAAAAGAAAACCAGATGCCTGTGAATCAACATACAGTAATAGACAAAATTTTTTGGTTGTCTGGCCGTTACACCACATACACTTCAGTATGGAGTCAGTCCCCCTTAGGCAGCTATAGCAGCTTCCTCTCTTCTTGGAAGGTGTTTCTGTGGGAATTTGTGTCCATTCACTCTGCAGAGCATTTATAAGGTCCAACGCTGATGTTGGACTAGAAGGTCTGGATCGCAATCTCCGTTCCAACTCATCCCAAAGGTGCTCAGTGGGGTTGAGGTCAGGGCTCTGAGGGCCAGTCAAGTTCCTCCACACTGAACTCATCAAACCATGTCTTTATAGTCCTTGCCTTGTGCACTGGGGCACAGTCATGCTGAAAGAGAAAAGGACCTTCGCCAAACTGTTGACACAAAGTTGGAAGCATAGCTTTGTCCAAAATGTCTCCAAAGATTGTCCTTCACTGGTGTAACGGTTTGTGGTTGTGACTACACAGCCAGAGAGACAAAATGAGAGCAGAAGTGAATTTTTAGATAATTTATTATAGAAAAAGGTGAGTATGAAGGGATGTAGCCAGGAACTGGATTGTAGGCAGCAGGATGGGGACTTCTCATGTGACAGTCTAGAGTGAGAGGAAAAAATTGCTACAAGGACTGAGCAGGTGAGTAATCTTTGAATGGTAAGTGCAAAGCTACTCACTGCTGAGGAAGTGGGAGGTGGTTGGTGGAGAGAAGAGGGTCACTGGAGAAACACAAAGACTGAAGCAGAGGAGGTTAACTGGAGGACACAGGTGAGTATAACAGTGTTCCATTAAACAATCCAGGTCCGTACACTTTGTCCTTCCTAATAAAGATTTGTCCGAGATCCAAATATCAGTGCATCAGGGTCGGTCCAAAGTCATACACAGTGTAATGGCAAGCAGTCCAGAATTCACACCAGAGTCGTTAGCCAGTCCGAGCAATAATAACAGAGTCGGTCCACTATCCAAAAACTTACTAGCCACAGTCCAGGTAGTAACAGGGGAAGTATCACACACAGGAGAGCAGTCCAAGCCAGTCCAGAATCCACAAGGTTAATCAGAAACAGTGCAGGGTTATTCACAGGAAGTAAAGCAGTAGCCAGAGCTGGGCAGGGTAGATCAGGACAAGGACGGGTCAGAACAGGCAGGAGATAAACTCACGTTTTGAGGGTTGGAGGCAAAGAGCTATGTTCAAGGCAGGCAGATACAAACACTAGTATATGTGCACTGTGTTTTTTATGGTAATTGTAAATATACAGCTGTAACTGGTTTGTAATTACATATCTGCAGTTTAGTTGTATAGAAAGGTCAACTTTGATTGCTTTAGGAGTTTTGCAGCTGTAATTTAACACTGACCAGTCGATGGTTTTGGTGCCTCATTCCTTCTGTGACTCCAGCACAGCAACTCACATTAATCTGGAATTTTGGATCTAAAATTAAAATTATTCTTCTCATTTTACAAAAATGTACTGATTTCATCCAACACGGTTTTATTTAGATCCACAGGTCTGTGGTTCCGCCTCATCCTCCAGGAGGTCTGGGAGGTGATGATGAAGACACCTATGAGGAAGCAGAACCCTACGTACCACGACGTTCCTCTGCAGAGAAGGCAGACTCAGACAGCAGCCACTACGAGTCGTACGGTGAGGAAGATGATGACAATGATGAGGCAGAGGAGCTGGTGAAGGACAGAGCTCACTACATCCAGTGGAGTGCCTCCCAGCCCTGCCTGCGACCCATCCCAGAGTCCCGGCTCTGTGGGTACCTGTGGAGGAGGAAGTGGCTCGGACAGTGGACCAAGCAGCTGTTCATCATCAGGAACAACGTTTTACTGGTGAGACAGAAAACGATGCAAAGGTAACAGGTGACTGTTCAGGTGAAGAGTCAGGTGTTGTCACCTCCACATCAGGGCTAGAACCGTGTGCTTTAAGTGAGCGGTACCTGCAGCTAACGCCTGTTTTATTCTGTGTGCGTCAGTGTTATAAATGTGCCCAGGACCTGCTGCCTCAGCTGGAGCTGAGCCTGCGCGGATGTCAGCTCGTCTACAAGTCCAAGAGCAACAGGAAGATCCAGCACCAGCTCAAACTGGTGCTACTGGGCTGTGAGACGCTGGTGCTGGGATACAACAGCTACCAGCAGGCCGACGAGTGGAGGAAGGTCGGTAACACACACACACACAGTGTGGTCGATTTAGAAAGTAACTGAGGTACTTTTCTCTCATTACTACTTCATCTTTGTACTTCAAAAGAAATACTGGACTTTCTGCTGCATCAGATTTGTCTGACAGATGTGATGTGACTGATCAGACTGATAAAGGTGCAAAGATTATTAGTTATTAAACCTGCTGTTATAGTGATCATTTAATGTTATATTTACTACATTCTCCCTCTGGTTCCACTTTCTCAGATCAGAATTTGATGCTTTTCTTTGTCCTGTACAAAAGGAAACTGAATATTTTTATAGTCTGGTTTGTGTCATCTGAACAGATTTATTGACAGTTAACTTTATTAAACTCTACTCAGATTCTACTACTTTTAGATAAAAGTTGTGACTAAACCATCTTTGATTTAAATATTCGATTTTTAAGGACAGTTTGCCTCTAATATTTCTGAACTTCAGAATTTAAGTGTAACAGAAAGTTGGTGTTCCTACTTTTAGTGAAGTAATCTGAGTTCTTCTTCCACAACATGTTTAATCCCCACAGAACAGATATGCAGTACCATGGTTTACACAGTATTTTTGTAATTTTAATGTATTTAGGTGATAGAGGAGGTGAGTGCTGGAGGCGAAGTGGAGACATCGTCTCTAATCAGATCAGACCGGCCGCTGTCCTGCAGGGTGAGAAACACACTTTGCTTTCTACACGACAGGTCACTGGCTTCATGCACGACCCACATCTCTGCACTAATCCTAATCCTAATCCTCATTCTATCCTGAATTAGAAACCATGAACCAGATGCTTCTGATCATTTTGTCTCTTTCTTCAGACCAGTACAGTCCAGACTGACTCTGAGGATGAGAAACCTTCCAGCCTCAACAAAGACAAAGGTACCGTGTCAGTCCAGCATCAGGTTTATGGGACATTTCTACAAAAGTCTAAACTTCAGCACATACATGAGCCCAAAGAACACAGTCGCATCATGTGATCATGTTTTAAAGGATCAGTGTCGTCTGAGTCGGTTCCTTCCTTTACTGTGACCGACAGGTTTCCTGAACGTGCTGATGAACTGTCAGTGGCAGAGTTTATCGTGTCGGGTGGAGGCAGGTGTCCTCAACATGTTCGCAGACGAGGAGAACGATGAAGGCGATGAGGAGGAGAGAGGAGACGTAAAGAGGGAGCGGTCTCCTCAGTACACCGTCCAGCTCAGGGGGTGCGAGGTCAAAGCTGGACCCGACACCCACCGCTCTCACAGGATCACACTGAGCATGCTCGGTGACCAGGTGGCTGTGCTGGAGGTGAGCGCAGGAGCCACAAAGCTTTTAATTCATTGTGCATTTGTCACGTCTTCACTCATCTGTTCCTCCTTCAGGTCAGTAGTTCAGAGGAAAAGGAGCGATGGTTGAAGCTGCTGCAGGACGGAGCTGCCAATCACAGTCACCATGACAACTACACGATGGAGCACACAGGTGGAGCGCTCAGGTGAGGAGAGGTTCCTCTTTTTACCTTTATACAAGGAGCAGGTTTCTAAACACCCACTGAGACACTCCTGTCCACTGTACATTGGACTGTCGGACTCATCTGACTTAGACTGGACTAGGTGTTCCTAACAAACTGAGCCAGGGTTACTGCACCAGGAACATGTTACAGACCTGGCACAGCCTCACAAAACCTGAAGATTCACAGTTTGTAGTCATAGTTGCATGGTGATGATCAGCTTTCTGATCTAGGGAATTTAACCACTTCTGTTTTCTACCTCTCTCCATAAAGAACCAATAATAACCAAAAGTCTTAACAGAGACAGGAACATAAAAACAAGTAGAACCCAGCATGACTTCTTCTGCTTTCTACTCCTGCAGTAGCTTCCTTTGTACTACTGGTCCACAGCGCCTCTTACCGTGTTGGACAGCAGAAATGCAGATGAGGGACTGGCTGACATGAGTATGAACACTGGTGTTTGCAGACAGTGACTGAGGAGCTTCCATGCAGCTCTTCTAGATTGTGCCAGTGTGTGTTAGAGCACAGTTAATAAAAACTTAGACGTGTTTACCTCAGTCATTTGTGACTTCTCCCATTTTCTTTCCCTCCTCAGTGGGCTGCAAACTCGGAGGTTTCCCACCTCCAACACCTACATGGACGACCCCTTCCATGTGAGTGGATCAGGCCAAGACCAGACTGTTTACTCCAACACCTCCGTACTGGAGCACATGGTACGCACAACATGGGGAAAATGCAAATACACAGGCAATGTGATTTATCAAGCCTGAAAATGATTAGCAGAGACGGTGTCTGAATTTCTTACCTTTGAAACACAGGTGCAACCTGCTGGCACACTGATAGCTGGTGTTGTTTAAGGGAATAAGATGCAAAGGAGAAATGACAGACTGTGTTGAAAACACATACAAACACATCAACTGTCTAATGATCCATTTTGGACTTGGCTGTGCCACAGGCTGAGCATTTGAACACATCATCATCAGGCCTTAACTTTTGGTGCATCCACAGCAAAATGTGAGAATTCATTCTTTACTCTGACAAACACACTTTTAGCCTGTAGACACATCATGTGTCACAAAAGAAAGTCCTGTGTGGATCAGTTGGTGGTTGAGAAGGACCTGCACTGCTGAGTGGAAGGACAATGACAAGTGTTTTTAGGAGGTTTGGTCTGCATCTCCTGCATTCTCCAAACTCTTTGTGATAGACACGAGTGAAATGTGATTAAACACTTAGTTTTTTTAGTAGATCACTCACAAAGGAAACTTATTTTTAAGATATTCATATTTGGGATCTGGCTCTAATTCAGCAGTCAGAGATCACCTCAACTGAATCAGGAGATCCAGTACTAACTGACAGATGAAGCTCATTTCATCATGTTGTGTGTTGTCAGCTCCACAGCTCTGAGGATGCAGCTCGCTGCAGCTCAGTATCAACCAGAGACTCAGTGACCTACAGCAACAGCGTCTTCACCGGCCACAGTGAGTAGTTTTACTCTGCTGAGACGCTCTGTATGAAACTAAATTCAGGTTGATCAGCTGTCCAATCAGCATACAGCAGTTTCTTCTGGTCCAATGATAAGACACCACCTGTAACTAACCAGAAGTGTGTTATGAATGTGAAATCAAAGCAGTAACTTTAAGATTTAGTGTTGTGTGTTCAGACAGGAAGGAGGGCGACGTGGAGCGTACAGTCCAGAAACTGGAGCTGACCGGGAAGAGGACGGTCCAGCTGAGGGCGGGCTCAGAGACCAACCTGGCGTCTGCTGGGAAGCAAAACAAACGCACCTCTTTTAGACAGTCGCTGGCCGTCTGCACTGAGCGCGCTCAGGTGGGAAAAGCAGCACAAGAAATTATACAAACAACTCAAATTGGTAATTTACTGATGTGAAAATGCAAAATTCAGCAGCTAAAAGTGAACAAAAGTCGAACGGGTGAGTCTGAGCTTCACCAACCCTCTGGACACATTCCTACATCACTGTCAGAAATGGACTAGTTCAGTTTAGCTGTGGGATTATTTTATGTTGTTGACATCTGTGTGTGCAGACAGCCAGCTCCACATTAGTGCACACATCTGCAGAAAACTATTATTTTTAAAAAAGAGTGAGACCTTCAGAAGTAAATGATTAACAGTGTGTTTAAAGGAATAACAGCACAATCCTCACACTTTTCTAACTGGAACTGTGACATACTTTTGTTTCGTCCGTTTTTTGACTTAGCTATCACAATATTTGAACAGTTCATTTTTAATTATCTGTCAATCAGCTCTGGATGAAGGCTGTTTACACATCTTAACATATAAAGTAACTAAAACTCTCAGAAAAATGTAATAGAGTAGAAGTGGCATGAAAAGACAGTACGAGAGTATCACATTTATTAAGTGCAGAACATCCCAGCACTGCTCTGCTCACTGGTCTCACTGGTTTGTGCTGCTGTCTGCTGGTCCAGGCGAGCTTCCTGAACCCTCTGCTGCGACGGACGGCCTCGGCTAAGAACAGTCTGAGACGAGCTCCGTCAGCGCTGTTCATCGAACACGGGAAGGTTTTCCAGAGGAGGAAGGTCAGAGTCACTCTGATGAAAATGATGAAAATGTTGCAGCAGTGACGATGGAGCTGATTTAACCCTGAAACTGTTTATTTACATTTCTTTACATGCTGCTGGACGTCTGATGATTCTGCTGTGTTTTGATTTATTAATCAGATTCTGATAAAATAATTAAGTGGTTGTCACTTCATTATAACGCAGCATGTTATGTGAGTTTTTTGGCAGCTAACATGAACATATATATACTGTACCTGTTTGTCTATTTGCTCTCTGAAACCAAACCTCTGTGTTTTTTCTCCATAATCTGTGTGTTGCTGTTTTCTCAGGAGTGGGAGACCAAAGCTGCTGCTTGACACCAGCATCCTGAGCCACAGTGTCTGAAGAGCAATGAATCCAAAGTGTAACTACGAGTGTTACAGTAACTGTAACTACAGCGACTCAGCCTCCAAACCAAACTTTTCCTTTTCTTGTTAAACACTTTTTCTATGTAATAAGAAAATCAGCTGTCGGTACATAGATAACTGTGTGAGGCGCCTGAATCTCTCAGGAGTTGCACTGAAGCATCTTTAACCACATGTACATGCTCATTGTTACTGTGCAGACTGCAGCGTGTGGACTGAAGTGAACATTAGAAGATTCACATAAAACCATTTATTCTGCCTGCTGCTCCCACACTGGACACAGACAGTGAAGGGGTCACAGCCGCAGCAGAGAGACGTTCACTGACACCTTGTTCATGTCTGGACAATAATTTGCAAAACAAGTTGCTGATACAAGCTGAAATGGAAACACTGCACTTCAGAAGGTCATGTGACGACGGCTGCAATGGTGTGAGACTGTGACAGTATAACAGTCTGAGAAAATATCAGAGTATCATGGTATCATGTATGAGGTATTACACAATAATAATAATAACAACAATAGCAGTTACACCCCTTAAAAGGAACAAAAGGAGAAGTTTGGCAGAAGTATTCTGTTTTAATTATTTAAATCCATTTTCTGGTACGTTTGTCTGTCAGCTGATTCTGAACATGAAAAAAAGTTTTCTAGTTAAATGATATTAAAACAGCAGCTGCAGGTGTGTGACAGTGTAGACTGATCCTGTCTGTAGACAACTAACACACAGTCACTAATTTCACCAAGTTGTGGGAAATTATTTCAGCAGCATTTTATGATCCATGTTTAAACGTTCACACACATTTTAATATGTTTCACACTTCTGTCGAGGACAACCTCACCTTTGTTTGTGGGAAATACAAATTCTCCATGTTTTTTACTGGTAATACTGGTGATAAGCAGCTGTCCATAGTATGATAACCATCAGATTCCTGTGATACTGGTTTACCTGCAACCCATCATGTGACCGTCATCACATGCTCTGCTGCAGAAACTGAAACTGACTGATCAGATCTTAAGACACTAACGAACAAACTGGTTTCATTAAATCACAACCTTCTGCAGTCACAGTCTCATCAGCTCACATCTCCAGTGTGAGCAGATTAATCACACAGCACTGCTGTTAACACCATGTGCTGTTTGAAAAATGTTGACTCAGTGGAAAAGCAGCTGAATATTTAGTTTAATCAGCTACAGTTACCTGCCGAGCAGCAGAGCTTTAACCTCAACATTTCTTTGACTTTTTATTAAAAATAACTTGATAAAACACAGAAACAAAGTTCAGAGTTAAAAAAGTTATGTTGCAGTGAAAAATGGTCAAACTTTGGATGAAGAGTGAACTACAAGTCCCAGAAAGCTTTGCATAGGAACCATCCAATCACAGTTACTACAGTTACAGTTACAGAAACACTGTAAAATCACTGATGGTCTGTTGTGTGTAGTTTCAGTGTGTGATTGTGTGTGAGTGAATTATTCACCATGTTTTTATCTGCACAGTGTTTATTACCATGAGCTTCACTTCACTCTGTCACTTCTGACTAAACACTGATCTGTACAATGATTAAAACATTTTAGTGTTTCCTCTTCTTCTCTGGGTTCACTCTGCTGCTGATGTGATTTCCTGTGATAAACTGGCTTTTAGCTTCAGTGACTTCCACCTTCTGCAGACATCAGTATCTCACATAAGAATTCTACACTGCAGAACCTGAGATAATCAGGTGTTTAAGCTTTCACAGTATCAAAGTCAGTACAGTGACAATTGGTTGTGAATCGTCTCCACAACCTGATCAGTGTTCAGCTTCTCTACAAAGGACAACCGCCCATCAGCACCAGTATCAGCTGGTTCCCACATGAATGTGTTTCCTCTTGATTAACTGTTGCAGGTTCCAACATTCACACTGGTCTAACAGCACGTCTCAGTCGGGCAAAACTCTTCATCACACACTCCCATGTCTCTCACTATGATCACTTGATAGCTAAAGGCTCTGCCTCCCATTCTACATTTGGAAACTCTGGGAACCACAAGTAGACCTGCACTCTGAGAACGAAGTGTTCTGCTGGGATGATATGTTACTATGAGGTCTTTAAGATATGAAGGAGCTTGATCATTAAGTGCTTTATATGTGAGAAGAAGAATTTTGAATTCTATTCTGGATTTTACAGGGAGCCAATGGAGGGAAGCTAATGTAGGAGAAATATGATCTCTCTTACTAATTCCAGTCAGAACTCTGGCTGCAGCATTTTGGATCAGCTGGAGGCTTTTTAGGGAGCTACTGGGACATCCTATTAGAAGGGAATTACAGTAGTCCAGTCTAGAAGTAACAAATGCATGGACTAATTTTTCAGCATCACTTTGAGACAGGATGCTTCTAATTTTAGAGATATTCCTCAGGTGGAAGAAGGCAGTAGAGATTTCTTTTATATATGAGTTAAAGGAGATATCCTGGTCAAAGATAACTCCAAGATTCCTCACAGTAGTGCTAGAAGCCAGTGTTATGTCATCTAAAGTAACTATATGATTAGACATCATAT
>OMLM01014688.1:0-13055 GCA_900302695.1 Helostoma temminkii
ATAGTGGAGTCCATTTCTTGCTAAATAATTCCATTTCTAAAAATACAGAAACCTTTAAGGCAATAAATCCCATGTGACAGAAGCTAATTTGGTTCACCAATATGAAAACAGTTCTCTTCAAGTGCAACTGTCACCATCGTGCATTGTGCAGCTGCTTTGACCTAACCTAAAGCAGGGCGGGCGCACATGCTTTTTATCCCCTCAACAAGAGGCACCTTGTGTTCTTGGCTTCACGGAAACTTCCCTGATTTGGAATATAGCCCTTTCTGGTGTGCTCTGTTTAATTTGGGTCATATGCAACCCTTCAGTTCCCAGTCAATCTAGAATCAGAACTAAATGCATGTGTAGGTTATCTGAGAGCCACATTTTTGCTATTTTTCCATTTATTTGGAACATAAACAAATTTTATTCTGACTTTCTCACATTTCTTTCTCACATTTTTTGTCATCATTAGTTTTGCTTTTTACAGTTCTGCAGTATTATTATAGTACGATTGTGCTTTACTACCAAAAATCCTGTTCCAGTTTCTCCTTCCTGGTAAACTTTACCCACAAAAACACAGGATTTAACATCTGACTTCAATAAACTCAGCAGGTATGAGTGTTTAAGATGTGAAGGATTAACATGCTGTTGTTTCCTCCCTGCCCCTTCCCTTCTTTCCCAGATATGTGTTCCTGATGGGGCTCCAGGACCGCAGCGAAAAGCTCTTCTATCGGGTGCTAACATCAGACATTGAAAGGTTTATGCCCATCATTTACACACCGATCGTAGGCCTGGCCTGCCAGCAATATGGCCTGATATTTAGAAGACCGAGGTGAGTCACACTCACAGATTGTTTTTCTATCTTGCCCTGTGAAATAATTTATTCCCAAGCAAATAAACACAATGCATTAAGATTAGTTTCAGTTTCCCACAGATGTGAACATGTAAGGAAGTGAGTAATGCTGTTTTTTTCTCTCTTCTCCTATCCAGTCATTCTTCACTGCTCTGTTATGAACAGTTTTATGGTATTAGTTTTATTGTTTGTGTTGCTTCACTTGGTATTAGCCAGCATTTGGTATTGACTGCTGGTTGTTTGGCACCAATTTTTGCACTGCCTTAGGTTGCTTTTTTTTTACATAGCACACACAGGAAACAACTTGTGATTCTCTGTGTTCTACCTACTGCAGCACACAAAACCCACTGTTCACTTCATTTATAAATATTTGTCAGTTAAAGAAACACGGCCAATTTTGAGTTGTGGGAGGAATTACAGTAAATCAGCCATTTCAGCAGGTCTTCCAACTTAAACAACTTTGTTTGGTAACACAATGGGCATAAACAATCACCTCTGAGGTTGGACAACTATTGGTTATTTTTGCCAGAACTGTAAAACCAAAAGCAGTGTTTTTGACACTCAAAACATTAGTACATTGCCTAACTTTATCTATCAGCAGACCAAAACCTTAATCTTTTCCCAAACATCCCTGTTCATTTCAGAATAAAAAATTTTGTGACTTTTTTGGGGTATTGCTGTGCATGATGCTTTATTCAGTTAGTTAACATAAATATTAAAACCAAAGCTGAAGGACTCTTCAATTGAGTGTAGGTTATGTTGGAGGTTTTTGGTGCTATAAAATCATAACCAAATTTGGAGGTTGTGGTAACTCCTTTCAACGGTAGTTTGGTTGGACAGCTCAGCTCGAGGCAAACCACTGTATGCTGTTGAAGCCAGCTCGGGGTTCACCTTGAGTGGATCTGGTTTTGTTCATTCTCGGTGGACAGACATTCATTGGTTTCCTCTTCTCTTCTATTATAAACACTTTCTCTCTCACACATCCCTCTGCTTGTGTCTGTTTTCTTTCATACAGGTTCATCAAGTCCAGGTCTCTCACTATTTGACAACTGCACTCCCTTAGCAACTATTAACAGATATCAATTTGATAAAGCTTTCATTCTCAGTGAGGCATACGGGGGCAGATTCTGTTTTACTTGGCCCTACTCAGGTGGTTACAAGTGAGTTTGTTTTCACTCTAAAAGGTTAGAAGAAAGCTCCCTTAACAACTGTCTTATGCTCACTTACTGCTTTTATCACTGACTGAGGTAAAAATGAATTCCACATGGTTTCAGAAATGAGTACATCAGGCAGACATGTCAGCTCCAGTTGTACAATAATTCAGAGAGCTGCAACAAAGGTTTGATAAGTAATGCTCCATATTTCATCCACTGTATAATGCATTTGTCTAGCAATGCCTGAATTGTCTTTATTTGGTGATGGCTATATGTTTATATTATCACTATGGATACACTTGATTAGCTTCCTTATCGTGTCCAAGCTGATTTATTATAAATGTTTACCTAGGGTACATTTAAAATACTTGGAAACATCAGTTCTCCCATGCACAACACTTTGTTACCCAAGACCGCCTCATTTTCCTGTCTTCTGTAGAACTATGTGGAAAATATTCCTAGCATGCTTCCTTTCTTCTCACACTGAGCTTGTTGGTGGAATAATTGTATACACACCCTCGGTCTCACAGCACAGTTTGCCAAGACCTGCTGCCAAAAGCCCCCGGGATGGGGAGTTGGGGCTGTAGGAAATGTGCATCAAGGGACAGTTGGGGGAACAAACTGTTACAACACCAACGTATTCAACTTATTCAGCTAATCTGTTTTTCTACGCTAACCAAGGCTGTGCTATGTACCATGCTAAAGCACTACCTATTCTAATAGTGTGGCTCAAGGTATACTAAATTAGCTAAACATCTAGAGAAAGAAAGCCATTACATTAACAGAGATTCATTGTCTCCAGAAGATGAAGTCCACTGACTTCGATAATGCCCTGACACTTTCCTGTTGTATTACAATGAGGTTGTCATTTTTTTATTTTTCATTATATATCTTAACAACTATTGGCCATTAAATCAAGACATGATCATGGTTCTCAGATGATGAATTCCCAAGCACTGGTGATCCTCTGTTCTTAAAGGCTGATATTCCCATCAGCCATAACTCAGTTTAGTGTTTGCTTAATAGCAAATGTTTGCATACTAACACTCTAACCTAAGATAAAAGTGAACATGAACACATTGAGGTGTAAAACTGTATCTTTTTTGTATCTAAATCTAAAGCACAGGGCATTATACTTACCATTACCCCCCTAGAAATGCTTGTAATGGATTACTGTTGCTATTTTGTGCGTGTGTCCTGCTGGAAGACCACCGTGGCAGCAGATTAGGTCTCTAATCATTGGCTCTTAGGTATAAAGACTTTCTGTGTGGAATCAGTAGCCTCTCCTTGTCTTCCCTGACTTTACCAGCTAATCTGCCTCATGGAGACTAAACAAGCTGACACTGGGCTCTGTACCAGAGGCCAGAGGCCAAGCACCATTAAGTGTCAAAACATGGCTGATTCACTGATCTTTAGATGGGGCAGAGGCGGGAAGGAGAGGTAGAGAAAGGAACACATTCACATCATCAGAAAATTAGTGGACATGCTCATTTTTATTGCTTTTTAAGCTCATAAGCAGACACAGTGTTTAAGCAGAGAAGGTTAGTCTGTCTTCATCACATACAGTTTGTTTCTGTTTTCACCTTAAATCTAAGATGTGTGTTTTGGATAGGTTAGGTTTAGTTCATTCATTCCCAGTGCCACTGTGCCCATTGTGGTGCACTGTTATGGAGTGTCTAGGAACTCTCAGTGAACAATCCATTTTCATCACTTGATCCGTCTTTCTGATGGACATACAGTAGGCGATCACTGGTAGCCCATTAGTGGATACCTGGTTAAGGGTCAGCAATTCTGAGCTACTGCAGCTGTCTGTCAGCAACTGGAAAGCAAGACACAGGCATTCTTAAACTCCTCCGAGATGAGATGAAGACCAGATGCTGTCTTTTTTCTTCTACCACTTATTACTGTGTGCCAAATATTGGTCTTACTGCCTAAGAACAAATGCAAATAGCTGATTTTATGTTGTGCATGGGCTGACATTCTCAATTATACAGTACATGCAATGTTTTTACTGCAGATAGAGGCATTCAAAGTGCTGTACTTTTTCACTGTGTTGTGTTTGCAGCACCCTGATTGGTGCATTGTGGTAGTAAAGCTTTAACTTTTTACCAGTTGTATGTGTGAGAAATAATTGTATTGAACTACAATAACACATAGGCCACATTTCAGTCTATATGATAAAACTCATCCCTTCATTTTAGGGGAATGGGGAGTGCTTGAAAGTGCAATTGCTTACTGTACATGCAACTGTGCATTCTTTGTATATGTAGCTTGTAATATTGGGGTTTAATTTTTAAGGTTTACTTTGAGATCACAAGACAAAACTGTTGCCAGCTGTTTTTTCACACAGAGCAAATATCGTATCTGTCTAAATACAGCCTGAAGCAGGCTACATGCTTCCTGTGGCACACGCACACAACAGCAAACGCCCACAATTATGTCACTGCTGACAGTCCTCAGACTGAGCACATACTTCTTAAAATCTGACACATTGTGGTTTGGGGCTATACCAACTTTGCACTTCTTATTTATGATGATTAGCTTATTAATCTAGTGTTACCCCAACTATTTCCTTTTCCACTGGCTCTCAGAACACACCCATAACCAGACAGGCAATGGATTTATGAAGACTGTTGTCTACAACAAATAAACAGTTTACTTGTGTATTTGTTTTAATCTACTGCACTTCCCACTTAGTGAATCTTACTAGACCACAAAGAATTAAACAGTATATAAACAAGATGTAGTAGATAGATCTACTGTATACTGATTTATGCCACAGAATTACTGTATGTGTCAAAACTGATCATTATATCACAGCACTTTTAGTAGTGCATTGGATAGCCTGTAATATATGTGTGTGGGGTTGATTGGTAGGAAACCACACTGTTATATTTGATTCAGTATCAACTCAGAGAAGTAATTTGAATGCAGACATATTTGTGTCTAAATGTGCTGGTGTGTGTTTAAATCGCAGACAGAACTGCAGGAGGTTATAAAGGCCTAATGTAAGGCATCAGCTGAAGTGGAACGTGCCGGATGATGAATTCTTCCAACCTTCCAAAATTGGGGCTTGTGTGTTGTGATTTTTCACCATTTGGGCTCACACACCGTGTAACATTCCATTTGTGTAAGAAAACCAACTTCATTTGGATTGATGAGCATCCAGGACAAGCAGAAAATTCCCTAACCTTGTAGATCATTGATCCACACGGTTACTGAACTGTGATGACCTGTTTAAAACCATGAATTAGAAATAAGCACATAAAGGGAGTCCAGAGAGAAAGTGTTCTCCTATTATGACTTGCTGCATGAGTTTTGCAGATGTACTGTAATTGTATACCACAGTTTTACTCTCTTGGTAAACCATGAGAGAACTAAGGCTCAGAGTATGCCTTAGTTGAATGGGAGAAGTAATGAAGGAGAGGAAGGATGGAGATGAATAGTTTGAATTTACACTGATCTGTGAAGAACATGACACATTTGTCATTTGGGATTAATTCCACTGTGAACTTTTTTTATAGAAGACCAACTACACTTATCCTGCAATAGCCCATGGTATAATAAATGTATGTATCAGTCATTATCCACAGCAGTGTTATGGTTTACTATGTGAACAAGGAAAGTAATCGAGCTGAATATGTGTTTTTAATAACTGTCTACACATCTAAGAGTCCCTGGCTGAATTGTGTGTGACCTACAGTACCAGGGAACATTGGTAACTCAAATTGCCAAACTTTCCATAACTGTGAGTGTTTTTTGGCTCTTTGGGATTAAATCCACTTTGTCGTGTCTCTAAGAAACAACTCTGAAATCATTACAAAATGTATTTATTGATGTTGTTGGTTGTGGGCCTAAAAACCAGCCTCTGTCACAGAGCCTGGCTTCAGTCAGCTGGATCCATGTAGGGTCCATGAGCACACTGGCTGTCAGATCCAAGCTTTGTCATTTTGTGTGCTTGTCTGCTAAGGTTGTTTTTATAAACAACCTTAGATGAGTCTGCAAATGTCAGACAATACACAGGAACAGCTGTGCAGCTGCATGGGATTATTATTATCATTTTTAATAGATTTTCTGAGCACACCAGCTCAGCCCACAGGCAGTCAATCAGAGCAGAATGGGCTTGGAGTGGCAGGGTTTTAAAACAACAGGGGCTAAAGCATATATAATTACAGAACTAGTATTTGTCTTTATCACAAGCAGACAAGTTAGCAAGCCTTCCAAAAGTAATTTACTAATGTCTTCAGCTGTCTCCACTGGTTATGTGTTCCTTGTATTGCAGGTCATAGAAGTCTTCAGAATGATGCAAAAAAAGAGCATTTCTTATATTACTAAGGATTTTTATTTCTTTCAATAATGTGATTTCAGTTCTGTTTGGCTACTATCATCTGGTCATATTTTTGTGCGCAGTACTAATATTTCACCAACCCACACTGGAAAGTATAACTATGAGATTATCTGTTACTCTGAGTGAATCATGCTGAATCTGGTTTGTACTTTTAAAATAAAAGCAGAGGTGTCTTAGCAGCAGGGAACAGACAGTTTATTCAGCACATGTATGAGTTGAAATCCCCTCTAATTAAAAGGGGATTTTGATAACCGTAGTTCATAAGAATTTGGTACATCAGAATATTCAGCATACAGTTAGATGTCTAGTTTTGAATGCATAGTTCTACCAACTGCCAAAGCTTGTTGTAAAATACCTGAACTGGTATGGATGTAGCCTCCATGTCCCTGTCATGGTAAATCCAGAAAGCATAGTGATTAATTAGCTAATTTATTAATTAGCTACTCTACCAATATACTGTTGTAACTGTACACAAAAACATGCATAGTTCCTATGGCTCTATAAATCAACAAAGTTTGTAAAGTAAAATAAGACTATATTATTCCTTTATTACACCTGTTAACCTTTAAATGTGTATGTATTACTGAGGTGTCAAAGCAGATATTTGAAGGAGGCTTTTCGAAAGCTCTACCCAGCAGTGGGCTCATCCCTTTGTAATTTATAGCAGAAAAACAGGGATTTGCTCACAATAAGGATTTTTACCAGGAGAATACTGTATCAGATCATTGTTACATCTCAAATTAAGTGTACACATGCAAACCACGTAGTGCTTGGAAAAATGCTCCAGTGTTGACTCTAGCTTTGCTCCTCCTGGATGGAGTAGAAACACCAGACCAAAATTTCCCCCAGTCACAGTCCAGCCTTATTGGCACGTTGTTATCTACAGTCTCCAGTGTTTTTACTATAATTCCTGTTTTTCCAGGTGTGGCACTTTGAGCTTTAGTTACAAATGCAGCTTAGTTTTGTGTGTCTGTTAGTAAGAATCACAATGCGAACCATACAGACATTGACATATGTCCATATCTCTTTATTTCATGCCTCCTTCTTCTTCTTGCTCTTGCTCTCTTCTGGCCTACATTATAACACTTGTAAAATGACATAGGTGTGTTGTGCTAGTGGTGTTAGATGAAGCACTGAGCCATTAGCCTCAAACAGAATCAAGGAATGAGCTACTGCACAGTGGTCAGGTAAGCTCACTTCTTTCTAACTCCACACACTGACTGAAGTGACATCTGTCTTAAGATCGCCTCAAGATCTGTCAATACAGTATCTGATGCTATTTAAAATAACAGAGATCCATATTACAAACAGACTACTAGAAAAATCTTTCCACCATCGTTAAAAGAAACTAGAAACTAGCAAGTCATCCATATAATCCCATGTTATAAATAACCCTTGTACAAACAACCAATAGGCTTATATCAAGTCAACAGGTTGTAAAAGATGCCAAGCTGTGATTTGTTTGGTAACTCTTGGATAAGTCACAGCAGATTTATGCCTACATTATATTTGTTTTGGCATGCTCTTGAACATGACCTGACTCATCTCAAAGGGGTAAAAGTCAAACAATTTGACAAAGTGACTAACTTGCCAGAGAAAATGGATACAACAACCACTGTTGCTCAGTACACAGAAACATGACCTGCAGTCTAGTATGACTATGACACTCCCCACTGTTGATAAGAGCTTCGCCTCAATCATCTATATCTGCACTAACTGTAGATATGATCATACATCAGCAAATTAAATGAGATCTACAGTGTCTGACACTAATATCTCCCAATGATCCACTGTTTATTTGTCAGTTCGAAACTTCTCTCTGCTTAGTTGTGTTGAGAAAGAACTAAAATCAGACTTTCTTTGTTTTGACAACTCCATCAACTATCAGCTTAGCTTTGGCTCTGAATGCGTGTAATCTTGTCGCACATTTGGCTCAAGGTCAGAAACTAAAAACTTGAAGATATTCATCAGTACACACGGGCTGCATTAGTTGTAGAATGATTCTAGAGGTTTCCAAATTTGAAACATTTCCACTGATATAACATATGGTAATATGCATACGATATTAGATAGTTGAATATAAGCAAAGACAATCAAAGTAGTGTTTATCAGAATAGTTTATGAGTTTGATTCAAGCTGATAAAATGCATCAGTCTGTCAAGATGTTGTTTTTTTTGGTATGTTGCTCAATGGGAGATTTCTGTGAGAATGTACGCACATGAGCCGCCCTTCATGACCTGTCCTCCTTAGTGTTTATGATGCTTACATTAAAGATTGAACTGTATATTGTTAGTATCATCATCATAGAAAGACTAAAATCAGGCATAACAAAAAAGAAGATTTAATACAGCTGATGATGGCCTTGCATATATAAGCATAGACAAATGAAGAAAGCATTAATTTGTCCTTTAATATGTGTCAAGACAACTTCTAATGGAAATCTCAGTTGCATAGTACTGATTGCTAATCCAGTGAGATTTCTGAGTTAAATAGAGTTATATATTCAAATTCCATACTGCAAAGACATGAAAACACACAATAATCTTGTTAGGCAGGATTTCAGATGTTGGGACAGTTATTTTTAGTATTTAAACAAGAGGTGACTTTCTGATTTTTATGGTGGTGGTGATTCAGACTGGCTCACCAACACTGTCTAACCTCTACTGAAACAGGGTTTGACTTTCCTTTTTGGCTCTCTTTGATCTGCTTCCATAGTGTAAGACTTGACCTTTCTCCAGGGCTCTCCAAACACTCACTTTGATTTGGGTCATAAGTCAGAGTTGTTTTTTTTTAAATGTCACGTTCAGGGCCAACAAGGGGTCACATGCTAACACATTCCTCTTGTGTTGTCCTGTAGATTTGCTTGAAAAAATCAATTAAACCTCAAACAAATACTGCTTGTGTAACTGTGAATAACAACAAATTATCATTGATATGTAACACTGCAGTATGTATTGGAACCCTATTTAAAATGTTTCCTTTATTTGATAGAGTTTTGCAACCCCCAGTAGTGTCTGCAGGTAGCCTAATCAAGCTGTCATCTAAGAAACAATCCCAATAATCTTTACCAGTAATAGGAAAAAAAATCACCTCCTGCAAACTAATTCCAATTCAATAGTCACCTGTGCAGAAAAGCTTTAACTTTTAACATAGTGAATATCTCCTATTCTATCTGAAAGTACTTCTCCATCTGTTATAGTAGACACCAGCAGCTCGCCTATTATCACACAGACATCCTTAAAATTGAATCCACATTTTTCTGTGAATGTCAAAGAGAAGGCAGTTGGTCATAAATCCTTGTCATTGATATAACGTTCAGTGATTGTACAATATTCTCTTAACCTGTCTCCTATTGTCAGTGAGCTGTATGTACGTTTTCTGTGAGAAGTGATGGAAGATTTCCATTATGCACAATGTAATCTGGTCTTGACCGTGTTTGCTATTGCAAAGCAGCATTTGCATGTAAACACACTACAGCTTGTCTTTGCACAGTTGCTGGTCAATGCAAAATCAAATGCTTATGAATGGGATGTGATTTTAGCATCCCACACGAAAAGCCACTGGCATTCTCCAAATGTCAGGATGTGTTTGAGGAGGCAGATGATTGGAAAACCTGGTTGCAGTGGGCTGAAACATCTAATATCCAGCTGGGTTCATCAAGTCTGTGCCTCTGATTCCTTTAGCAGGGCCTTTTGTGCTGGAACGCTCTTTTTCCTGCTGTTTCTTGCCCCATGAATTATGTAAGGCTGGCTGAGAAAGAAACTGGACATCCACAGCTGCCATATGGACACTTGACTGCTCCTTCTTCGTGTGTACAGCTACAGCACATGACAGGCTTTAAAAACCCAGAACCTGCCTCTGTCTGGCTGGCCTGTGTCAAAGATTCTGCGTCTTTTTATGTTTTGCCACAGCGTGTTACCGAAAGTGACAGAAAGTTGGTCAGATTAGCTAAACTGTTCATTTTGGCCTCAAATTCTCTAGAGTTCCCTCTCTTCTTTGGAAAAGCTTCATGAAGGAATATTAGTTGCGCGGAGGCTTGTGCTGCAGTGGAATGAGCTGGGTGTGGGTTTTGGAGGGTGAATATTTGCAATGGGATGGAATGCCAAGGAGAGTGGGAGGCAGAAGAATAAGAAGAAGAGTGCACTGTCTTCAGAGACGCACAGTATGTGGAGAGGAGAGTGACAAGAAATACAGAGAAGGGACTGGAAAGAGAATTCCTGCTGGTCATGTTTCATTTCCTGGTGATGAGAACTGTGTGTTGAATAAAAAAATTACTGGGTAATGTTTTCCTTCTGCTCTGACAAATTCCTAAAAGGTAATGCACATATAAATGCTTCCCTCAGACACCCTACAGAAGTTTATGTGATTGAACAGTCAGTGACCTGAAAACTTACTGTGTTTGGACAGAGACGGTGAGACGGATTATGATCTGCTTGTTGTTTCTATTTGTTTTTTTTCTTTTTGGGCTTACAGAGAAGTTTTCCTCTTCCCAGAACTCTGCTGCATATTTAACAATCATCTTTTCCATTGCAATTAGTTATTTTTGGTATTTTTCAATTTAGACTGTAGCATGAACATTGTCATTGATGGGCACTGCCAGACCCCCTGTTCTCACTGAGTTTACTTTTTCTGCGCTATTGCTTCAGTCAGTTGGCTGCTTGCATGAATGTGTTATTTGCAATGGCAGTAACTTCACTGCTTTAGCTCTTCTTACTTAATCGCCATGGGAATGATCAGCATGAGCAAATCCATCTATAGTAAAACCAAGCTGTGAAGCTGAGCTGCTGTCTTGTAGTAATCCTTCTACAGCAGTTAACTTATGGTACAAAACCACAATAACGGTAATGTTTTAATGAAATATGATCCAAATGATAATCTATTACAGAAAAAAAATCTCTTTCTTCTCTTGAAAATACATTAAGTTATTAAAAAAATACTCTGGAAAGGAAGCACGAAAGTTGAAACCAGTGGTGTCATTGCTTAAATATTGTGCTCTCAGTCCTTTTCTAGCACTTGTGGTGAAGTATGTGCCACATTCAGTCATAGAAATGACTCTGTCTACTTGTGTGCTGTACCGTATGTCTGTGTGCAGGGATTTACAGGATGCTGCACTCACCTGATACAGTAGGATGAAAACACAAATTAAAACATTAGGCATAATCCACATCTCTGTTTAACTTCATACATGTTTCATGCCCAGGATGAAAATGTTTCATATACTGTAACTTGACAGATACATAACCAGAAACAAGACAAGCACTAAGTCAAGGCCTAGAGAGCTGCAACTGTGTGCTGCTGTTTGCTGCTTTTCTCAGATGCCAACAGTTTGTGGTTTTATCATTCATCCCACTTCTTTGGTTCAGTCTTTTGCCTTTCAACAGTCAAGGTCCCTAAGGCGGAATTCTAATGATTTCAGTGGCTACCGTAGTTCCTTCTTGAGGTTAACATGTTTATTCCCCACAGGATTTTTAACTCAGTTTAGCAAATATTTCACAACCAAATTCCTGCAAAACACATTAATCAGTATGGGCAGAAATATTTGTAAGCAGAAAATGAATCTGAATCAACCATGACTGAATTTGAATTGCTCAGATTGAATAATTGCACTGACAAACTGAATCTGTATTTCTTACCAATAAATTGAATTTGCAATATGCCTACTTATATCTGTGAATCACTGCCGTCTCGCACATCCGGGTAATTTTTCTAATTAACCCTCCTATTGTGTTCCGGTCAAATCTGACTGATTTCCCTCTCTAAAAAGTGCAGTAAATTTTAAGCATTTGTCATGAGGTCCCATGACTTTGTTCACACATGGCTTTTGAACACATAAATGATATTTTAAATATTTTTATAAAAATGTGTGGGTTTTATGGAACATTATGAGTGTTAGCCGAAACGAACATAGGAGGGTTAAAAAGACGTCAAGACGTAGTTCATAATTTTGCAGTTAAAACTTCGTGCTACGTGGTGTCTTATTTAGCTATTGATAGGACCTGTGTGGTAGCTCTACTCTAGCATTATGTGTGCACATTAACTTAATGACACAAGTGTTATATCTATTAAAATTAAGTTTGTTACCTTGTTTAGAATATCCGCTAACTAACGCTAGCTAGCGCTCTCACGTTAGCATTAGCTATCTGAAACAACCTTGACGTGTATCAGTGAATTCAACTAATGTACGCGAGTCCAGATATTACACGTCGATGGACGCTGGGTGCTCAATGTGCAAATCTACAAGCTGTCCATACATCAGTCACCCTGGCCAAGGTAACGCAAGGTAGCCAATTAGCCGTTAGCATCCTCCTGCCTGTTTAGCTAATGTTAGCACCATGTTAGCTTTGTCGTCACATCATTTATCAACTAGTTTATGCACACATACATCACCAGGTGCAATCATGTACTTGTTATTTCAACCAGTTCGCCCCTGTAGTATTATTAATTATTGACTCTGTAGGGGTCATGTTTAAATGCTGCAAAAGTCTGTAAGCACGTATTGTGGTGGAGACATTGACAATTAATGTCATTATAATATTTATGTACAGTACCAGTCCACAGTTTGGACATTCATTATTCAATTCAACTAGAATTTTTACTTTATATATTCGGTGTGAATAATATAAAGTAATGTATATGGTTTTTTACATAAAATGCTTGGAATGCTAATACATTTCTAGGTCATAAAATCATAGACAAACTTTATTCTTACCTTTTTGTG